>JALPQI010003311.1:0-73799 GCA_025490895.1 Thaumatotibia leucotreta
TTTTTTTATCCAGGTCCAAATCTGGCGTCGCAGCTTCGACGTGCCCCCACCCCCGATGGAGAAGGACCACCCCTACTACAACACAATCGTGAACGACCCCCGCTACGCCGGGGACCCGAAGCCCGAAGAGTTCCCCATGTTTGAGAGTCTGAAGCTCACCATTGAGCGCACGCTGCCATATTGGAATGACGTCATTGTGCCACAGGTACCAAATAGTTAATTAACGATTTGGCTGAATCAACTTTTTTCTGTCTGTTATTACCATGGTTACGCCTGAGTCACGCTGGTTTTATGCATAATTATGCTACTTTAACTACAATCATACATTTTTCTGGTGTTAATAAACCCTGTCCTTAATGAGCCATCTACAAACATGGACTATATGCATGTTTACATAAATGAAGTAGCATAATTTTGCATAAAACCAGCGTGACTCAGGCGACCGTAACCATGGCAATAACAGACAGAAAAAAGTTGATTCACCCATTTATACACTTTATGCACATTAAGACATGGGTCATTGATATTATGTTAGAGTTAGTATAAGCAATATATTAACCCTTTCCCGTTAAAGGGTTAATATATTGCTTATACTAACTCTAACATAATATCAATGACCCATGTCTTAATGTGCATAAAGTGTATAAATGGGTGAATCAACTTTTTTCTGTCTGTTATTGCCATGACTCAAAAAAATCCTGAATTGAAGCCTCAACGCCGTCATATCATATTGTGCAAAAAAATCTGTACAAGGAAAAATACAACAAGATAGTGATGCAGGGTAGTTGTTTTTGAGACCGGTACCCTATAAAGGGATACTGTTATACAGGTTTCAAAAATATGTTAATATTTTTCATCCTTGTGCATGTATACATATTTGAGGTCAATGTGACTACATACATTATTCAATTAAATTGAAAAACAGATAACTTTTCCACTTGAGGTACTGTGTTAGCTGTTTGGATATGAACGCTTCTTATTCTTATATCAACCAATGTTCCTATTAATTTTTCAGATCAAAGAAGGCAAAAAGATTATCATTGCCGCCCACGGAAACAGTCTTCGAGGCATTGTCAAGCATTTAGATGGTGAGCAAAACTTCCAAAAAATATATGTGATTTAATTTATTCCCATAACAGACATAATAAACCTTTTTTTTATTTAATTCCGTTAAATTTAACAGGCTGCTTGGTACGTTAATTGGAGCTACCTGGTATATAACTTTTAGTTGAACTCGAAAAAAAAATTTTTTTTTCGTTTTCATACATAATAAATGAAATGGTAAGTGTGAGAGAACCTTAAGAATAACACAAAGTTAATTTCAGGTGACTGACGGCACATGTCAAAATAAATAGCATTAGGATGTAATAAAGGTTGCAATTGCAATACACTTGTTCAGTCATTAAACTTATTTTTTTAATAACTCAATAACAGTAAGAGTTAAGATACTAGTATCTTAGAGAAATTGATTATTTTAGACCTAAATGAGCTTCCCTTTAATTTAACGGAAATCAATAAAAACACGGTGTATAGTAGTCCCACTTTCATGAAATTACTTGAGCGCTAACTGGGTTTTCGTATTCCCAATAATAAATAATGGTACAATGGTAAGTTATTCCAAATATTACCAGTAACTTATTGGTGGTTACCATTACCAGTAACGGATAACAATAACCGAATAAAGCTCAAAGCACCAGAGTCTGAATCAAATTACATTTAAACTTCTGTGCATTTAATTATTTAATACCTTCAGGTCTTAGCGACGCTGCTATCATGGAGCTCAACCTGCCCACCGGCATCCCATTCGTTTATGAGCTAGACGAAGACATGAAGCCAACAGACTCCATGCAATTCCTTGGAGACGAGGAGACGGTCAAGAAGGCGATGGCTGCCGTTGCTGCACAGGGCAAGGCCAAGTAAATGGTTTGCAACCACTGGAGCGGGGTTCGGCAATAATAATGCAGATCTAAAAAGGTTTTATACCTCTGACAAAAAGAAAAAAAAATGCTCGCGAAAAGGGTTGAGAACCCCTGCCGTAACGTAAGGTGTATTTAAAATGTTAAGTGATTCGTGATTATTTTTTTTATTGAATGTTGTGATCAACAAAGTCATTTCTAGATTCAATTCTCTCTTGTTTCACTTGAATATTGATGTTATTGGAGTTATTAGTGCAAGGCAATATTCGATAAAGGAATGTAATAAGCATAAATTAAATCGATTTTAATCAGCCTGTCGTAGATGTTTAATATTCTATATAGAAGACAGGAAATACTGATATAATCTTGATGTCTCTGATGTTAAATTAGGAATCTCGAATAGTTTGCCGTTGCACTGCGAAATTAAAAATAATTTATTTGTCAATGTTCTAAATATATCACTGAATATATGCAAGTCATATAACAAGTTGAAGTAGTAAATAAGCTTCTTTTTATTTATTTAATAGTAATTATTGTGAGAGTAAATAAACTGTTACGATGTAATATTTGTTTTATTAGGTTGGTAAGCTGTCTTTTAAGTCTTTTACAACTCCATCCATATTCACATCTGTGGTAGAATTTTCTTTATCTGTGGTGAAAGTTTTTCCAGTATATTTAGGGAATGCTTTCTGTTTTCTATTAGTAAATACAAATTGTTTTTGTTCTGTAGCCTTATCGACATCCATAGAATTTTCTTCGTTTGTCTTTTTAGTTTTATTTTTCGGTTTTGCCTTTTTCTTTTTAGGCTTTTGGTCGAATCTGAAATCTTTTGGCATTTTGTGAACATTAACGCAATGTTCTAGTCGTTCTTGTGCATTCATGAATTTATCTTTGCATTCTTCTATGTAACAGCAGTACTGAAACAAAAATTGTTTATGAATATTAAAATTAAAGCAAACTGATAAGAACCCAGTGTAGACTTTTGTATCGTACATTTCTGCGAGATAGGATAGGTACAGTCACATATACAGGCAGAGGTAATACAGTCACGTCTAATAGTATGTATACATTTTGGAACGTATGTCAAAGGCATAAGGATCAAAATAGTATACATATTATTAGAGGCGACCGTACATAGGTATATGCACAGTGTTTAGTCGACACTCGTGCTTGGCATGTTTTTTTTTAGGTCGCAAATGCAAAGTGCAAAGGTATTTATTATATTTCGATAATCTAAAAATCTATTTATGATGAACTGAATGACTAATATTAACCTTAATTATACGAATTATTTTTTAACCTTTTGTTCGCCAAAGTCAGCATAGGACATGTTTATAGAACAACGTTATAAGTCCGTGAGATCTAAGAACGTACATTAGACTCAAATGAGCCTTACGTCTATCGGAAAAATGGTGACTTCATCTATAACTATCGAAAGTTCGTTAGAAAAGACGGCATTTGACGTCATAGTATTTTATATTAATCCAGCTTATCTTAACGTTGCAATGAACTAGTTTGCATTGATTTTTACAAATCTTTTTTTCCTCTCGTCGTCAGTAGTTCGGCAAATAGTTTCGCAGCTGGGCTTTCAAAAGATTAAAGAAACAGAAAAAAGAAGAAATATATTACAGAGATTGCATTAAAATGTATCTTACCGAAGGCTTCTTAGTGGCCATTACCGCAAAAAACGAGTCGTGTTGTTCCTGTATATGCAAGTCTAATAGATGGGGTGAAGGAAGGACCTTCTTGCATTCACTGCAAGAGTATCTATGAGATGCATTGTAGTGGTTCTCAAATTCTAGTAGAGATTCTGTTGTGAACTGGCACCCAGGAATACTGCAAGTTGATTTTATTCTGAAAAAAAGTAATAAGTTAAATTCCACAAGGACAATTATTAAAATTGTCATCATTATTCGTATTAGAAATGTGCTATTCGCTATGTCTAAAACAGACAACTAATAATTAAGATTATTATTTTTGTACCGAAAGGAAAAGTGTTGGGAATAAAACAGGCCCCTGCGGTACCCCTAAATTTGTAACTTGTTTTACCTAGTTGGTTATGGAATAAGTCTTATCACTATTTGAAATTTCTTGACAAATGTCCCTTAGGACTGTAGAATAATGTGTTAGCGCATAGAGCTCATGCGAGGCCCTTATGATGCAAAATTAGCATGTTAAACGTGGCTAATGCCTTCAATATGTCGAGAACATAAAGTACACTAACAAATAAATATGCAGGCCCCCAAGGTGCCAGTAAAAAGGATAATCGCTGCATTATACGGTAGGGTATCCCTCTACCCTAGTCTCTTGTAGTTAGATACAGCCAGCCTAAAATATGATCAACAATTTCCTACTTTATTAGGTAGGTACCTCATAATATACCTAATCGAAAAGTGGCAGGTGGTAGATGAGATTTTGAATGTATAGTCAATATGTACCAACAATTGTACATTGTACCTACACGCCTACTATTTTTTTTTGACGGAGTGGTAATGCCTTTACGCACCGTCCCCCCAAGATACGGGAAGATGGGGGGGTGTGTGGGGCTCGCATTCCCGGACCCTTCTCCTAGCGAGAAGGGGGGGAGATGCCCTACCCACTAAATCCACTCCGGCGTTCGATCCTCGTTGCCGTTAACGAGGATGCCATGGGGTCGCAAAGCATTTCACCATGACACCTATATGCCTACTACCGCGAACTTCGAAATTCTTAAATTTCAAGGATTTGTCTCTGTTATCATCCCAACGAAAAACGTCATTAGAGTTACATAGACAAATTCTCGAACTAGGTGTTTTTCGAAGTTCGTACTTCGGGTAGGGCCCGCGGACCTAAACTTACATCTCATGACACAGCTCCTCCTCATCTTCATCTCGCACTCCGAGCCTCGGAGGTAGTTGGTCGTTCTTGAACAATTCATCAGAAAGTTTGCGGCGACCCACCCCGTATTCCTTCAGCTTCTCTATTAGGATTTGCTTGTTCATTGTTATCTGTAATGTTCGAAAATGCTTAAGGATCGTTATCTATAATTACCTGGGTCAAAATTATTTTCGTTGACTTATTTTGTGTCCCTAAAAAACGTGACACAGTTGTGATTTTTGTATGAGATGATGTTTTATTTCTAATTTTTGATGTATGGATTAAAATCTAGCGTGAAAAACAAATACAAGTGCACCGGATTTATTTAATATACTGAGTCGAGACAGCAACTAGAAGCGTGACAGAGTGGTATAAAACAAGACAACGAAAATAATTTTTACCCACTTAGTTGCCGATTTCTAAGAATAAACCTTTGACAGTTCAGTAATAAGCCTTATAATATGACGTTAAGACTATCGGAAAAATAGTCAGTCTTACCCTAGAAATCGGCAACTATAAGTAGGTAAAGTCCATTTCAAATACGAAGGCGCGATGCCACTCGAAACTTGTCATTTAATTGATCCACTACAAATTGGCACGTTTCGTACACCGATGTATGCAAAAAATATCACGCCACAAAAGGGTCTGACTAGGTATCTTTTGTAATAATAATAATAATATCTAACCTATCCGCGTATCGTGTCCGGATGCTTCCCCTGTTTCAGGCCCTTGAACGTTGGTTCCGATAGTCGCTGCGCAGTCACATTAATGGTTGCATTAATGTGACTGCGCAGCGACTATCGGATCAAGTGCGAGTCATCCAACGATCAAAGCGGCTGGATGACTCCACACTTGATCGGCTTCGCCTGGAGGCTCTCCCTGTTCGCGCGACCTCTTCCTCGGCGCGGGACCCACCCGCCTCGTTGCCGGACCCGGTGCCGATACCCGATGTGGCATCGGAGGCACCGCGGGTCGGTCTTGCTGCTGATGAGGACGATGCTGCGAACGTGAGTGTGAGTACTTCAGTCAATGAGCAATTGAGGAGGACTCTGGAGGACGCGATTGTGCAGTATCGCTTCACACCTGCCTCAAGGCCACGATTACCACGTTTGCCCATGAATAAACGCAATCTAGCGTTAATGGGAGCCCTGAACGATTTACTGGAGCCGTACATACGATCCAGTAAAGATCTAGATGATACGCACTCGATCATGTACTGTGGGGCCATCACGGCGTGCCGTGTTGCTCGAGTCAAGTTCCCGGACGCTGACCGTGCACCTAGGACCGCTGGAAGTGTCCCCGCATGGCAGGTGCGGATCGAGCGCCGTATCAACTCGTTTAGGACTCTCATTGCAAAGCTGATCTGCTTCAGGGGGGGCAACAACCGCCCCCGTGTAATGCGCTTTGTGAACCAGGCGTTCGCGGGAACGGGTATTGCACCCCGCGACTACATGGCCAACCTCACAGAGCGCATTGACTTCTTGAAGCAGAAGGTTTATGCATGGGCAAACCGTATCCGTCGCTACAGAGCGCGTGTGAATCGATACGAGCAGAATCGCCTCTTCCAGAGTGACCAAAGGAAGGTTTACCGAAGGTGGGAGGAAACCGACCACCGTGTGTCCGACGCGCGGTTGCCGGATGCTACTGCCATGAGTGATTTCTGGCGTAGTATCTGGTCGGCGCCCGTCGGGCACACCGAGGGTGAATGGATGACCGTTATCGAACGTGAGTGCGAGACCATTGAACCTATGGGGGCAGTTGCCATCAGCCCCGAAGACGTTAGTTGTGCTATCCGCACGACTCAGAACTGGAAAAGTCCTGGGCCGGATGGATTGCACAACTTCTGGCTAAAATGGTTTCGATGCTCGCACTCACGATTGGCAACGCAATTCCAACAAGCCCTCGAGCTCGGTTCCCTGCCACCTTCCTTAACAACTGGTGTAACCTTCCTGCTCTACAAGTCCGGTAGTACCACGGAAGCAAAGAACTATCGACCCATCACGTGCTTGCCCACACTGTACAAGCTCCTTACGTCCATTTTGAGAGTAAAAATTAACACGCACATTGTTTCGAACAATGTTTTGGCTCCTGCTCAAAATGGATGTAGGGTTGGGTCCCGTGGTACTAAAGAGCTCCTCCTCATCGACATGACCATTTGCCAGCAAGTCCGGCGTAACAGAGGGGCCCTCTCCGCCGCTTGGATTGACTACAAGAAGGCGTATGATTCGGTGCCTCACTCATGGTTGGAAAGGGTCTTGGAGCTGTATAAAGTTAATGCAACTTTAAGATCCTTTCTCGGCGCTTGTATGAGGCAGTGGACCACAGTCCTTCGTCAACCAGGAGACGGGGATGGCCCCTCTGGCCCGCAGGACTTTATAAGGATCGAGCGAGGAATATTCCAGGGTGACAGTCTGAGTCCCTTATGGTTCTGCCTAGCTCTGAATCCCCCTCAGCACCCTGCTGAAGGATTCAGGACTAGGTTGCCGGCTTCGGAGAGAGGGTGAAGTCATTTCTCACCTTCTGTACATGGATGATCTCAAATTATTTGCGCCAAATAGCCAAGACTTGTTGGAACTACTGCGAACCACAGAAGTTTTCAGTAGTGCCATCAAAATGGAGTTTGGTGTCGATAAGTGTGCGGTTATGCATGTGCAGCGGGGGAAAGTAGTAAATTCAACAAATTTACAGCTTTCTGAGACAATGTCGTTCAGATCTATCTCGGAAGCAGAAACCTATAAATACCTTGGTATGTCACAGTCTTTGGGTATTGAAGATATGGGAATTAGACAGGCGGTGAAGGAGCGCTTTTTCAGCCGGCTCACAAAAGTACTTAACAGTCTTTTGTCAGGAGGCAACAAAGTGCGCGCCTTCAACGCCTGGGTAATGCCCATACTCATATACTCCTTTGGCGTACTAAGGTGGACTCAGACCGAGCTGGACGCCCTGGATCGAAGGGTCCGTACACTGCTCACCACACATCGAATGCTACACCCGCGCTCATCAGTTATGTTATGAGATTGTACATCCCGCGGAAATGTGGGGGTCGCGGCTTCTTAAATGCCAAAAACCTCCACAACCGTGAGGTGTACAATCTTAGAAGCTATTTTCTTAACAATGAGTGCGGGATGCATCGAGATGTGGTGGCAGTAGATCGGAACCTCACGCCGCTCTCCTTGGCAAAAGAGAACTGGCGCAAACCTGTGGTACTAAGCACCGAGGATCGCAAGGCGGTATGGAAGAGCAAGGAGCTACACGGGCGGTTCTACAAAGCCCTCACGGGACCTGATGTAGATCTGCTCGCGTCGGTGAACTGGCTACGATTCGGGGACCTCTTCGGAGATACCGAGGGTTTTGCCTGTGCAATTGCTGACGAGGTTATCATGACGAATAACTACCGGAAATATATCCTGAAGGACGGTACGGTCGACATCTGTCGGGCATGCCGCCGTTCCGGTGAGTCACTCAGGCATATTATTTCCGGTTATTCTCAGATTGCTAACACCGAGTACTTGCACAGACACAACCTCGTAGCCAGGATTATACACCAGCAGCTTGCTCTTCAATACGGCCTTGTGGGCTTCGAAGTGCCGTACTATAACTACACACCTGCGGCAGTTCTCGAGAATGGTCGTGCCACGCTCTATTGGGATCGATCTATCATCACGGACAGGACTATTGTAGCCAATAAGCCTGATATCGTGCTGATAGATCGATCGCAACGCCGGGCAAAGCTCATCGACATCACCATCCCCCATGACGAGAACCTCGTGAAGGCCGAGAAGAACAAAGCCAGTAAATACCTTGACTTGGCTCACGAGGTTACCGACATGTGGGAGGTTGATTCGGCGATCATTGTACCGATAGTTGTTTCTGCGAACGGTCTCATAGCGAAGAGTCTCGATCAACACCTCAAGAGGCTCTCGCTAGGTGGTTGGATCAGGGGTCAGATGCAGAAGGCGGTAATCCTGGACACGGCGCGCATAGTCCGGCGGTTCCACTCCCTGTAGCCCTAACCACCGGCAGCTTGGGCCCGCTCCGCTGCCGGCGGCCCTCTAGGTTAGGTTTTTTATAATGTATTTATATGTTTTGTATTGTTTTTGTATGTTGTATTGTATTTTACTTTTATAATCATATTATAAAATGCCTAACCCAGGAAGAAAGATCAATAAAGTGAATAATAATATGTTTATTGCATACCATGGTATTTTAGATGTTATCACTGATCCTATTTGTTTTCACTGATCCTATGGTAGACGCCTAATGACTTTGCCAAGTGGAATCGGGCCTTCGTATTTGAAATGGACCTTACCTAGGTTTGGAGATAGTCATTCAACTTCGTTCGTTAACTGTTATACACATGATCCTAGTGATAAGATAAGATAAAGCTAGATATAGATATGGCAAATTTCATCAAAATCATTGGAGCCGTTTCCAAGATCCCCGAAATTAATAAATATTGATTGATTGGTATTATGGCTATAGCATAGATTTCCTAAATGGCATTAAATTGATTACGGTTTTGTAATCACAGAGATCTTAGAACGTGTTCTACTTAAACGATACAAATCAAAGCTTGTTTGATTTAATGATTATGAAGATACTTTTTTAATTGGTTTCTACTTTGGCGTGCTATAGGTAATACAACACTTTACAAGCTAAGGTACGTTATTTTCCCATAGAAAAAAGTAGAAGATTTTGTAGAAATGTATGTCTGTAAAGTTTTTTGGGATACTAAGGCCAACACAACACAAACAATCAGACTACAGTGGCTACATACATACGTTGTAGCCTGATTCTACGGCAACGTTATGTCAAGGTCGCTGTTTTTTGTGGCGTTATGTGTTAACTGCGGTAAATAGCCAAAAGAATATATGATTATATCTATGGTATCATCTAACAGATACCGATATGTCCCCCGAACGTTACTTCTTATTTGGTTTTCCGAGTTTTATTCTGTATCAAATGAGTTAGTTATAGTACTATTACTAGTATTCAGGGCAGGTGAGATGAAGGAATGTAACTCGTTAGAATACCTATATGAGTAAACCCACCTACATAAAATGTCGCAGTCACGAACGTACTTAAAGAGTGATGCTAGGTAATAAAATAATACTTAAACAGTCGTTAATAAGTATATTAGGTAGGACATTTTAATAAAAGTGCAGTCAGCTGCTGAAAAAAAGTAGGTACTTACCTAGGTACATATCCGATTTTTGTAGGTATATATAGGGGCACCTACCTAAAGTCTGTCAGCTAAAATATTTAATTTTGATGCCTGTTTGTGCACCATGTCATCAAAAATAGAAGTAGGTAGGTACCTACATAGTACCTATTTTATTTTGGAATTATAACTAACGTGAGACTCAAACATTATTAAAATATTATGCGAGTATTAACTCTATTACGTAATTTATGTCGATAATTGCTCGACATGTTTCTATCCATTTAGAGGATACTCATCATGGAGTAACTAGGTACGTTAAATATCTGTGGTAAATACCTACCTAGGTCAGGGATCGGCAATGTGTGGTTCGCATTCGCAAGTCTGATTTATTAGACCACCTAAGTGCAGCCTATTTACCTAATTACGCAAATTTCGTACATCGAAGCTCTGTCGTCGACGGCTTAAATATCTGTTGGTATCATATTAATGATTGCCTTGTCATTCATTGACATAACATAATATGAAAAAGTTGAACTAGGTATCTCACCTTAGTTGTTATTTAACACATCTATGTTATACATAAATACAAATGTATGTACCTACATTAGCAATGCGCACAGTCTTGTATTATTATTGTCATTATAATAAATTAACTATTGTAGTATCTGCTAGTGCTACCTAAATATTGTAATTTTACTCAACGTATAGGAATAGTATGAGATAACGCTATCTAACCTAAATAGGTATTTATTTCCTATATAAGTGGTCGTTTCAAGCCGCTTGTCCCAGCCAGATAGGTCGCGAGTCGATCATAATAGGACCGCGACTCATCGTGACTATACGATAGCCATTAAGACATAAGTTTATATAAAATTTCCTCAACGGAACTGAATTAGTGATCTAGTGTTCGTCATAGTAACCGGTGTTAGTGAAGTTTAGCCCTATTTTTTGTGTAATACTGTTAGAATGGCTGATGTTCGAAGACGAAAGGTAAGTTTAGGTTGTTTATGTTGATAATCAAATCAAACATGTGATAGTTCGATTTTGGTAATGGAATTATAGGTAGTAAATTGCTTTTACGACTTATAATAAAATTCGAGTGCTCTCAAAACTCAAGGCTGACTAATAACTTTTAGCGTATTATGAGTTTAACAGTCGTTTAACCTAACTTTTTGACTGCGAGTGCAACTATCTTACAACAATACAGTAAGAAAATTAGAACCTTGTACTAAAACTGATGTAATCCCGCAGTTATCATGGAGTGAATAAGATTGCATCATGTTTTAGTAAAGTTTTTCGAGGACACAGTAATCAATGAGACTTCCTGATTTATAATACTGATTATGTTATTTACCTAGTAGTAAATAATAGTTAACCTTAACCTTCAACCACTAAAATATTAAATCGAGCTTTGTCTTACTTACTTGCCTCAAGCCGTATTTACACGCTGCAGCAGACAAAATATAAAACAACCTTTGTGACCCTTTGTTGAATTCATAGACAAAGTAGAAGAATTATTAAGTTTCTGAAAAACGCCTTTGGCCTACGTGATTTTCTATCCAAGCTACAATTTAAATCGTGCAGAGCCAAACTTCATAAAAATACATTAACTCAAACAGCCTCACTGACAACAATTATTTTGACAGCTGTATTTTGCTTCCAAATTCTGTCAGCCAGCGATCAGCGACGTCGATTTCAGCTAATTATGGAAGGCTTTAGTCGCTGAAATCATGTTACAAAAAGTAGACGTCTATTAATATTTAAATGTACAGTATTATTATTTAACGTAGGTCTGGTTGTGATGTTTATTTCAGCCCGATATGGGAAAATTCAGTACTTACCGGTACTTAGAGGTAAGGGTGTTGGTTTTTATTGGAGGAACGCAAATCGTATTCATATTTAATGAATTAAACACCGTAGTTAAATTTTTCTTATGGAAAACATTAAGATACCGAATTTCTTGGCTGTTTAAATGAGCGAAACTATTGATTAAACAAAAGTTAGTTTCATTGTAAGTTGCGACGTACCTAGTCTGTATTGAGTCTGAACAGTTATATTTACTGAATGGTGGTTTGTTTTTATTTTGTTTACCTCTTGATCTGAAATTAAACAAAGATTTAATCAATATAGAATCAAAACAAAACAACAGAAATGTGATGATTATTACCTGGATGAAATAAAGTTTGAATACTTACCTATTGAAATGAAACTGCAGGTATATTCAGCATGATATGAAGTAAAATGATATGCAAAAGTTGATAAATTTGAAGTCACTTTAAGTCACTTATGCATTGCCCCTTAACAATATGACCTGGTGCATGAAATAGTACATTGTTTGTATAAATAAGCAATTTTCATATTTAAATAAAAACCTAAGGGCCATTTAAATTCTATGCATTATTATACTACATACAGTAGGGTTTTTTTCCATGTGAGAACTGCCATCAGTTGTTGACTACTATAATCAGTTTTGTTGAGGGAAAGTGGCGTTCGGGTTTTGGAGACCATCGTCTCACATGAACCACTACTATAAATTTTGTACAATGTGCTCTCGTTTGAGCCTTTGTACAGTTTGCGTCCTGTCTAGTAATTTTGTAGCTAGAGGGTTAGGATGTCTTGCCAAGCGTCCAACATAACTTTTTGGACTTTTACATACTGTAGGTAATTTTGTTTTTTAGCTATATGAAAGTTTAAAATTTTCGACTACTTGTGCTGTGCCTTGGGATTTATAAAATTGTAAATATTTAATTCATATTCACACACTTGTTAAGTCACATCCATATTTGTTTTAAGTACAGAACATGTATGTTTTATAAACATTTTTATTTACAACTATATTAAGGCAAAGTAATGGCCATTTGAAACACTAATTTTACCTACTTTTTTTTATAAAAATCATGTGTGTGTGGTATATTTCATTGTGGATTCAATTGGCAATGTTTGTGACTTAGCCATTTAATGCATGTTGGTTTGTGATTTAGGTATACACTGGCTGTTATGAAGCTCAATTATAAGGTTGGCTAAGTGCTAACTGCAAATCGGCAACTGCAATATACCAGTGTAAAAGGCTTATGTTACATTTTGTTATGTTCTTGCAGTTAAAAGATGATAGCTCGGCATCCAACACCAACATCCGGAGTACCAGAGCACTGAAACCGCCACGGCGGTTGAAGAAGACATTCATTCTTCTCATTGTAGCTGCATTATGCATGACATACTTTATGGGTAAGTCCTATAAAACATACAAATAGTATCATTCTGTGGCAATTTAGTCCATATGAAATAGATTTAATTTATCATTTTTAATATTGTTGCAAAGCATTGTCTAACCTGATAAATCAAGTTAATTTTTCATGGAAATGGCAACCTCACGTAAGTATGATTTGGTTCGTATTTCAAAAATCGGTTTGCTCAACTTATTGGGTTTGACCATACAATGCCTGTACATATATGTTATGTTAAAGAGGGGCGCTCGATCGGACTCGAGCGGGCTGTCGAGCATCCACTGTGCTCATTCACCCCATTTCCTTTAGCTGGAGCTACAGGTTCTGGTAGCGTTCCCCCAATACTTCCTTCTAGCCTCCCCTCTATACAGGGTGGAAAGATAAATCGGGCCCTGGAGGGAAACTACCTTTAATCCTTAAGTTGGCTCATTTTACTTAAAGGAAACATTCTATTAGGGTTCAAACTTAAAACGCATTTTTATCTGTCTTAATGTATGTGTTGTGTTTAGTTTGTATTGAATTAAGAGTGAAACAAATAATTATAAATGCCTTTAAAGCATGTGATGGATTTGACAGTATAATACATATAAGACGCATAATAATTTGTCTCTCCTAATGTATTTTTCTAAATTTTAAATGCAGTAATAAAGAGCTATATTTTAATGATAGTCATGCCTATTTACTAGTTATTTAAGCTGTTTGATTACATTTTCTAAACATTGGCAGTTACTCAACATCCTTATCAGCAGTAATATTAAAATTACATTAAGATGTAATATGCTAAATTACTCTGGAAATGCGTTTCTACCATGAGCAAAAATCTTTGTCAACTGTGTTCTAACTTGTCAGTTAGGGTCCATTCATTTAATACGTAAGGCCGACCCCTTCCCCCTTTTAAATATTTATTTCGTAAGAATCTAAAAAAAACATTTTTTCTAAGTAACAATTTCCCGAAAAGATGCTAATAATAATATTTTTTTGGTAGTAATAAACTTTGGTTTTAATTCACCTTAAAATCATACATTTGTGATCTTACGTAAGAACTATCAAGACTCCCTCCCACCCCTTGTAAGAAAATATAAGGTTTGACCAACAAACCCCTAAATAGTCTTAGGTAATAAATGAATGGCTTCTTACAATTGTCGCGTCCACATTGAATGAGGAAGCGAGGAAATTGCCGCGCGACGCACCTCCGGTCCGGTGTGTCTCGCCTGAGGCCATAGGCCTCTCACACTTTTGCCACGAAGCACATTTGAGGATTGTCATTTCAAAAGGGTTTATTTCCACTCTGTCTACAAAGGTTTATTTATTCTATGTTTTCATATGACAAATGAGGAGTGTCTTTTCAAAAGGACTTATTTACATGTTTTATTATCTTTAAACTATGAATATAGTTTTACTTAAAATAGAGGTATACATAATTATATTAAGTTTCAAGTTTAAATAAGCATTTTCCTGAACTTTAAAAATAGGTAAAAAACAAAATCCGGATCAAAAGGGCTTTCTTCCTTTTAATATGAGAATGAAATCGGGATTTTAAGTGTATATTATACATTCATTGTCTACGATAAATCAGGGTCGCGTTTTATAAAGTTACAATTTCGCTATTTGCCTCTCTTTCTAGCCAATATGTGCGTGCGTAAGAGAGGCAAACAGCGAAATTGTAAATTGTAACTTAATAAAACGCGACCCAGAACTCCTTAAATATCTCTATTGACTAAGTGGAAATAAGCCCTCTTCAAAATACTCCTCATTTACACGCTTCAATATGCCTCGCGCGGCAAATAGCGTCGCGTCTCGTTCAGTGTGGACGCGGCTATTTGTATATTTCTGCGATGCACGCCAATTATATCTTAATAGGAACAATTGGCGGAATCATTTTATTTACAAACTTACAGTCTTTTGTTGTGATATTGCGTTGGTGACTTGTGGTGGAAACACGTACGAAACTACAGTGTTTGATAAACTGATCATCATGCCAAATATTACTATTTTACTGAGATTTCCTATTTTAATTCCAGGTTGGTATTTGTTATTACATTAAATTGCACACAGGCAGCTGTTGCTGATACACCGCCTAAATTAAGTTCACTTTTAAATATTAAAACGCCCTGTTTTCAAACGTTATGTCATGTCATCATGTTATGTCGTTAAGTTATGTATTTTAGTCATTTAACGTTAAATAGTCTAGCATATTTTGTCGAACGTCTCTGGAGTCATGTACTTCAAAATAAACATATTTAAAGTTTTATTTGTAGCTCTGTACATATCGGGTTCAGGGCACATTGCACGTTAGAACCGATGGCCGTTGAGACGGAAAGGTTCTCGAATGGCGACCACGTATCGGAAGGCCTAAAGTGGGTAGGTGGACTCATGACTTGGTGAAGGTTGCGGATGGCGCTGGTCCGGTCATAGTGGCAATATTTAGGGGAGGCCTATGTCCAGCAGCTACCGATTCACTGTGCCTGTTGTATTACATGGCTTAAATATATTTTTTCCCAAATATTTCTTCAATTTAATAGTAGGCACAAAAGATTGACGCAAAAACTGCTATAAATAATTCGCTCTAAAACAGTTCCTAGTTAAATTTCAATTTTCGTAAAACGTAACTATCTATATGTATAATTAAACGGTCAAACTCGGTAAACGGTATTTAGTCACTTTTCGAAGAGACAAAGCGATCACTCGCGAGTCGTTTGGCGTGAACGCGCAGTGCTTGATAATGGAGACGGTTCCTAGTTGTCTAAAATATGCGCAAGAGCAAAGAAAATTGCCATTAAAGCTTTTCATAATTTAACCAACTGGCGGGGACTTATTTGAATTTCGACTGTCACAAGTCACAAAGCATGTATGTCAACATTTTCTACGCGGACTCATGTTTGAAGTTGGTTTTGTTTAATAATGTACCGACTATATCGTGGTTGTAATGTCAGCGAACACTTGGCCTAGTTTTTTTAGCAATGACTAGGAACTTGTCTTTTTCCCCCTTCACCCTTTTAACCCTTCATCTATCTTACACATAATTATATCAATATTAACATTAACGGTCTGTATAGTGTGTCCACTAGGACAACGCTGCTGATCATCATCAATCTTCAATAAAATATTGTGATTTTGAAATAATGGAGAGAGGTTGAAAAACCTCTTAGATTAATATATTTGTGCCCCTAAAAAAATTTGTTTGTATGTGGCGACCGTATTTTACGTTTCGTCGGCAGGTGATCTTACAACTACATGTAAATAGGTTTTCTAGCAGGGGCCCGTTTCTCAAAAGCTTGTCACTTGTAGTACGGTCGGCTCTAATCTCGTTCCGAAATGTATACATATTATTAGACGTGACTGTACAAGAGGATATCCTTATCTAAGTTACAGTGTTTAATATACACTTCCACCCAGGTTACAGCCCCAGGTCTTGATCATGTACGTTTCGCTGGCAGGTCTCACTCCAACTATGTTTGTTTACTAGAGGATCTTGTATTGTTTACTTAAACCGTGTCCGTTAACCCGGCAGGTCTCTTACTTGAAACACATGCACGTTTTCTATCATATCTTGAACTTAATCCCACTGTATTCATTTACTATTAGATCTTGTGTACTGAAGCCGTTTCCGTTCCGTCAGCAGTAGGCCTAGCCATGTCATTCTGCAATCGTATACGATAAGCAATGAGTAATAAATGTATGAGAATGACAGATTCGAACGACAAGTCACGTACTACTTCCATACATTATTATGGTCACGTGACTTATCCAGGGCCGGATTTAGAGGTTGAGAGACTTCGGGGCAACAAAGGAGTGGAGGCCCCCTGGCCCCCAATTATTTTCCAAATAAAGCAGACAATTTTTTTCAGTCAAGTTTTTGAATAAATATTTTTTTGTGGAATCAAGTACCTATACATTATTTTATTATTTAACAAACATATAAATATAATCGGAAACGAGAATTATCTGAAATTAAATTTTAGCGTTAACGAACGGAATCTTCCCAGCTTTTTTCGCCGAAAACTCGTTGATGATTTCGCTGAAATCTAGTAGATCACTTTCAATACTGAAAAAAATGAACTAGTTGGAATTTGTTTTTTTTTCCAAATCTCTATTGTGGGGGCCCCTCTTTTTTGGAGGCCCCGGTTGTCCCCCTTAATCCGGGCCTGGACTTATCGCTTATCGTACCTACCTATACGATTGTTGAATGGCATCTTGGCCTGCTACCGTGAACACCGAAGTACGTAAATTTCGGGGATTTTATTTCTCTCACCCCAACGAAGGCGTCATTAGAGTGACGGAGAAAAATCCCCGAAATTTTCGTAGTTCGCGGTAGATCCGCTGGTCCCTTACTACAACAACATGTACATTTACTAGCGCTGATTTTGTTGTGCATCACGGGGTGTTTCTCTATTAATAAGTATAGGTAATCATTTTATTGTTGATCTCGAATTTAGTCAATGAAAACTTGAGCTGTGATTGTAGTTGTTTGTTGTTTGACGTATATATGTAATTAATATTATAATACTACCGTGAACACCGAAGTACGTAAATTTCGGGGATTTTATTTCTGTCAACCCAACGAAGGCGTCATTAGAGTGACAGAGAACTATATGTGTAGATTATAACTATATGTGTAGTTTATGTAAAAAATGTAAGGAATTAAGCATAGTAGGTAATATAGTATATTTACAGTAGTCATTCAAATCACGCACTGTACACGTTTGTTTGTCTATCTCTTGTTTCATATAGTTCACTCTTTTGCTCAAAGGTTAACTGGAAGAGATTCCTTACAGGGATAAGTTTGCCCTTGTACCTTTTTGAATTGTTGTGTATTTTTTTACCTGTTTTATTTGTGTGCAATAGGGTCAATCACTTTTTTTATGTTGTTATTCTGTCACATCACCCAGGGGACAACAGTGTGATAGTTTGCTAGGGGAAAGTGTCCTACATTGTCTACTATCATGATGAGTGGGTGACCCACCTTGGAAGGGCACCGTAACTGTCAAAAAATTCAAAGTTTTCCCAATTTTAATGCCATTAAACTGTGAATTTAAGGGTGACCCAGGAGAACGTAACCATGGCAACGAATGACATAAAAAAAGTGATTGACCCAATAAAGAATTTACATACATACAGAGAAAAATAGATTTTTGTAGTTCGCGGTAGGGCCGCTGGTCTCTATAACATGTACATTTACTAGAGCTTACTTTATTGTGCGTTCCGCCGGCAGGTCTGTTCGCGGGCCAGACACAGTGGTTCGATGGGCTGGCGAAGAGCCTCGGCTACGAGAGCGTGCGCCACCACGCGGTCATCATCGACGCCGGCTCCTCGGGCTCCAGGGTGCTCGCTTACAAGTTCAGGGTGCCGTTCACGTGTAAGTCTTCAAAGTATCAGAATGAGGGTTTTCTATTTTCTGCCACCAGGTGTCGCTACGTAGGCGTGAGGTCCAAATAGCTTCATAGAACATAAAATATCGAAATTCTATTGTATTTGGAAGTTTATTGATTTTGTAATGGATTATGACTAGAAAACGGTCGCGGAACTGAAGATAGAGACGTATTGGACGCACTCTTGCTAGTGTAATAAACATTTTTTATCACTGGGTCACCAATATCATCAAATCCTCGGTATAAATCATTCTCGGGCTCCAGGGTGCTCGCCTACAAGTTCCGGATGCCTTTCATGTGTACGTCTTCAAAGCAGCAGAATTTAAACATTGACGTAGTCTTGCTAGTGTGACACATTTTTTATCACCGGGTCACCGATATCTTCGAATCGTCAGTATATTTGTGGCATAAAAACAGTGTCAGTGCACATGGAAAGGTGCCATGTCTCGGGGTTTATTAAAGAACACATAGTCGTGACAATGTACCTTTCCATGTGCACTGACACATTTTTTTTATCGATATCCATAGTTTTACAGTTTTACTTCGATATCGATAGCTGTGGCCATTAAAAACAAAAAAAAAATGCTTAATAACAGATGATATTTATAATGACTGATTATATCAGCTGTTTTCAGGTAGACTGTTATTTCAATAGTTAAGAAAATTTCATTGAAACTATCCTCGTCAGGCCTACCATAGTCAGAGTCACATTTCTAATTTTTAATCTTGGGCCTTGCTCTATATGTAAATTGGCAATAATTTCGATTGTTTACAAAAAGCAATTAAACAAAAGAAAATTTACTTTAATTGGTTCATGAAAGATTCAAATTGGATTGCAAATATTATGTACCTACTCTTAAGACCCAATGTACTTTGTAATGTACATTGGGTCTTAAGAGGTTAACATGTATCGGTCAGCGCAGCGGTCATATTCTGTGATTACTACATTCAACGAGATGTCTGTGAGTCAAGATATCTTTTTTTTTAATCGGACAACTTCAAAGTGCACAAGCGACGTCTTAAAATTGTCTGATCTATTGGTTATCAACTACAGACAGAATTGTCAAAAATCTAATGCCGACGTTGATAAAATTAAAACCTGATAACAAAAGAGCCGCGATTATACTCAAGGCCGTAATGAAATGAAAACTAATTACTACCCGTTTTGATTACCTGGGTCATTATACAATGTGATAACAGGACTTTGATGTTGGTTGGTTTGTTCGGAAATTTAAAGCACGTGAGATGTATGGGCGTGGCTCGCTGTTAGGTGCCTTTAGTTTCCGCACAGACTATGCGATCAATCTAATGTTTCTTTTCTTAGATTTGGTAAGTTTGTACAATCTAGAAAAGAAACATTAGATTGATCAATTTCACAAGTATTAAGAGGATTATAAATATTGGATGTCATTTTATCATATACCAAAGAAAAAACGACAAAGATCAACGTCCGAGGTGGGAATCGAACCCACGTGCTCAGCTTTCGCGGCTGATGCCTGCACCGCTCGGCCACTCGGTCTTAAAATGTGACTACTGGGGAAAAAATTAAAGTACAAAACAAAATATTTAGTTAATAAATAATTTTATTTTTGTTTTCACAATTACTTCAATTAAAAGACGAAGAAAAAATTTCGGTAGTCGACAAGATTTCGGTAGTTAAGTTAATATTTTCGAGAAGTCTACATATATTTTAAATATCAATCTTTTTAAAAGCGAGCCGAATCGACACAGTTGTAATAAATTGATTCAAAGTCAACTTGGGTCAGAGAAACACGTCTAACACCGTTACGTGTTACACTATATTTTTAATTTATATGATTTTAAAAACTTTTTTTGCTTTCCGTGCATGTACTTTCGATAAAATTGTTATCCTGACCCACGTATCCCGTAATGTTATAAATCAAATTGTAGCAACTGTCGTACAATTTGACCTTTAACGTTACTATGAAATAGTTCAAACGTGATTCAGGATTTATTTTTGTCGATAGCACAATTCAATATATGTCTCATTATACGTAATTGTTTGACATAAAAATGTCATGCTAGGAATATAATTTTCATCACGATTACTCTACATAAAAGATGTCATGCTAAGAGGCATGAATTGCTTATCAATTATCGTTAAAAAACAATGACATGTCTCTTGCAGTTAATTTTATTTATCCACCTAATGCTGATTGGAGTGATTGGTCGTAACTGGCTGAAATGTTTATTCTTTTACCAGCCAGATCAAACAAAATTTCCAGAAATAATGCGATGCGCAAGTAAATGGTTATGTTAAATACTTAAACTATAGAAGAATATTTTATTTTAAACAAATTACTTTAAAAATAAACAGTGCTGTGAAATCTTTCTGGTTCTGACAAACAAATCAAATCGAACACTAATTTGCCACTAATATTCGTATTTCTCATAGTAGGGATGGTGACTGTAGTTAAAATAAATTATTTAACATTATGCACGACATAATACACGAAGAAATTATAACAAAGATGTAGATTGCAGTAATTTTTGTACAGAACTTCTATTTAATAAATTGAAAAGAACTTAAAAAAAGTAGGTCATTTGACAGTACTCAAACGTGACGTCACTTTTGAGTATTTCATATAAAATTCCATAGTGGTGAATTACTGGTGATCGTTTTGACAGTTCGAAAAAAGATGCTGATTTGACTTGCCAGTCATCATGCCTGTTGTAAGCGTGGTTGTACGTCATCTTTACAGTTTTGTTAAAAATTTGCTCCCATAATTCTGCAAGCCTAGCCAAAATGCCGTTCTGCAATCGTATACGATAAGCGACAAGTCACTTGACCATAATAATGTATTAGAAATGGTCATATGACTTATCGTTCGAATCTGTCATCCTCATGCATTTATTACTTATCGCTTATCGTTTACGATCGCAGAATGGTAATTAACTATGTAGGCCTGCTGATCGCAGTGATCGCTAAAACACACCCCTCCCGCCCCACTCCTATGCCTCAAGCGCTAGGCCTATTTGTAGAGACCAATCAACTTTTAGACCGACGCTATTTTGTCCGGTAACGGTGGAGAAAAATTTTATCTAGTTTGTTAGAGAAGTTTTTTTTAGTCATGTGAGTTAAACCGACTCATTTAGGTTCCAACTCCAACCGATTTTCATACTAATTATGTGTAAAGTTTTAATGAATATACATTTGTGTAACGCAGGAGACAGAAAAAACATAGATGTAAAAGTCTATTGGCCCAGACAGTGGCATAGCTCGGCAGTGGCCCACGGCCTCGCGACCGAAAGGGCATCCCGAGAGACCCTTCAAGAAGAGGGTTCATGGATTTGTGGCCCTTTTCGAAAATAGGGCCTTGATGACGCGACTTCGCCCACGACAC
Source organism: Thaumatotibia leucotreta (assembly GCA_025490895.1). Classification (NCBI taxonomy): domain Eukaryota; kingdom Metazoa; phylum Arthropoda; class Insecta; order Lepidoptera; family Tortricidae; genus Thaumatotibia; species Thaumatotibia leucotreta. The sequence continues at coordinate 21,895 of JALPQI010003311.1, forward strand.
GATTAATAGTAGATACTTAGCTACAAGATTTCTACAGACGGCTAGCATTGCTGTTGTTTTGAATATATGTCCTGTTACTGTCATGTGGTTATACTGTTATCATGCTGATATCATGTACGTGCAGTGCAGTGGTGCATGGTAAACTACAGGAAATAAAAACAGGTAGGTTTATCGCAACAATGAAATTGCCCCTTTTCATGATAACTTGATAAGGTATAGAAGTGACTTATCGAATTGCTGTTTTGTAATACTATTGGGGTTGCGGCATTTGGGTAAATTTCTGGGTGCATAGCCAAGATGCCAATCGTTACCGAAAAACAGCTGTCTTTGTCGCACTAACAATAAAGAGAGACAGAGAGAGAAAACTACGATACGCTACTAAGCGTTAGCGATTGGCAACTTGGCTAAGCACCCTGGTCTCTCTTATTTGTACCAGACTCGTGCACAGTATAATTAAAATAAAACCCGTCACGTTTCAATTTACAGTATTTCAGTTAAAAGCGTACTCAGGTGTTTATTATTATTATCTCCAAGTGAGGTCGATGCATTTTATTTTTATTACCGTCATACTTGCAACTACGAGCTCTTTTTTCACAATCAAATCGTTTTAAACCGACTCCAAAATAAGGAGGCATTCGACTGTGTGTTTTTTAAATTTTTTTTTAGTACAGATGGTGTACTTTTTTAAGGCTCTATTGCGAGAAGTGGATCATTTTACGTCAGGTTCAAAACTTCGAAGGGCCATCTGTACTAAAAAACGTCGTACGAGACACGTGCAAAAACGAAATTCGTAACTCGTGTCGATTTAAAACACTCCCTATCGGTCGTGTTTTAAAACATCGCCACTCGTTTCGAATTTCATGTTTTTCGCACTTGTGTCGTAATGTACTATTTTACGTTTGTTACCTCAAAACTTCCGACTGGGTGAACTAATAAGTAATTCTTTTTTTATTAGAAAGCTGATAATCACCGATTGGCCCCATTTTAATTTGGTCCAGTTCTGATAATGGCATCTATGAGATAATCACCAAATAAAAAAAATTAAAAACCGACTTAAACCGATTTCTCAAAGATCCCCGATTTGTTTCCATCATTGGTTTCCTATCATCAATCCTACTTGCTGAATGCAAATGCTTGTAAATGAATTAAAATTACCAAAAGCGCCATACATGTACCTATAACATTTGAAGAGATCCCTCGATTTCTCCAAGATCCCATCATCATACCCCCAACTTAGTGCCAACGGGACCATCACGGGGTTATACACTCTCGATAAAAAAAAAATCATATCGGTTCAGGATTCTCGGAGATATCGGGTAACATACATACAAAAAAAATCAGTCGAATTGAGAACCTCCTCCTTTTTTGAAATCGGTTAAAAACCATATAAGTCATAAAGGTCATTGGGCATTTTGTTCGGGTATATGATCCACTGCGTACACAAACGAAATAGGGCTAGGAATGTAGGTACCTAAATGTAAGTGCTATACTGAGTGGTATGAGTCGTTTTCTTGCAAGGCGAAACCAGAAAAGTAGGTCACAATCGCTTATACACAATTATACATATTTTTCTATTCAGCCCGTGTCCACCCACTGCTGGGTATAGGCCTCTTCTTTATTACGCCACTTTCCTCGGTCATGTGCTAATCGCATCCATTGCTTTGTTGCGGTTCGGCAGATGTCGTCGGACCATCTTGTCGGTGGTCTCCCAGCAGATCTTCTTGACCACCCTGGCCACCATTCAGTAACCTGCTTCGTCCACCGCCCATCGCTACTTCTCGCCAAATGTCCTGCCCATCTCCACTTCAGCTGTGCGATTCGTTTACCGACGTCGGATACTTTCGTACGGCGCCGGATTTCGCTGTTTTGAACACGATCAACAAGGGAGATACCTAACATGGCTCGCTCCATGGCCCTTTGTGTCACGTTCATTTTGTGTAGAACTTGTTGAGCGCCCTATACATATACAATGCTGAAAGTAAAAACATTAAAAACACTATTTCGGATACAAAAAGTCGAATAACTTTTTTTCCCGGTTGATACGTACGGAAAAATTCCATATTTAGAAAAGTGAGATTTAATTCTTTATTTTAAAGCTAGTTTGATCTCTGTACGCGAAAAATCATAAAGCGGGTCAAAAACGCCCAATGACCTTTGTGATGTGATGACGTTTATGAATAAATATAATAATAATAATAACTTTTATTTCGGACGTAGTCCATATAACTAACTACATGTTTAAAAATAAATAATACTAATTAATAAAATAATACTATATCTAAGAAGTGTGGAGCTTAGTCCATCTCTGCAGTAGAGGAGAGTCCCACCTATCTACTAACGCCTTCAGGATGCTGTTGGAACTGCCTCGCCAACGGTTTAATAAGGAGGCACATCGCTTTCTCATGATTGCATCGAACCCGTCTACTTGCGCCTCCGCAAACATTCCCGAGGCGCTGCAGTAGCGAGGCAGACCCATCAACATCCTGTAGGCGTTATTATATTGTACTCGAATAAAGGTAACAATAATTATATTCTTAAAAAGTTTTGATAGATTGTGTGTTTTTTCGCAGTATTCGGACAACCTAACCTAGATTTAGAAGAGGAATATTTCGAGCAGTCAAAGCCAGGACTGTCCTCGTTCGCCGACGACCCTGCCAAGGTAACCACACATCATCTGCTTATCAGTCCAGGATGCTTAGCCAAGTTGCCAATCGCTAGCGCTTCAGCGTCAGTCATAACAGCGACTGTCTTGGTCGCACTAGTATGAAAGAGTGACAGAGAGGGAAAACTACGATACGCTACTAAGCGCTAGCGACTGGCAACTTGGCTACGCATCCAGGATGCTTAGCCAAGTTGCCAATCGCTAAAGCCGTGGGTTTTCTGGCCGGCGACCGACGTGTGTCCACCGCCGACGACGTTCGAATGTTTTGTTCGCGAATGTTTGAAGGTGGTTTCTCTGCTACGTGACCCTTTTTTAAGCGTTTTTGGACCCCCCCACCCCCTGGTGATCAAGCGTAGTATATGCCAAGACAACCTAGTTTTCACGTAGTATTTTTTGGTCTATGAAAACGCGTACTGCATACCCATGCTACGTGACCCTTTTTTAAGCGTTTTTGGACCCCCCCTCCCCCTGGTGATCAAGCGTAGTATATGCCAAGACAACCTAGTTTTCACGTAGTATTTTTTGGTCTATGAAAACGCGTACTGCGAGAGTGCAGGCGTAGGTTAAATTGTAAATTTTAATTGTAGAATTGTACTTTTAGTTTTCAAAATTGTAGTGACGGGAAAAACGGTGGCGTGCAAGTCCAATTTAAATTACATTATTACAAAATAATCTCCAAATATACTAGTCACGTGACAAGGTACCAGACCCCCCCTCCCCCCTGGTGACCAAGAGTGGTACTTTAACGGACCCCCTCCCCCCTAAACAGGTCACATAGTATGGGTATGTTCCCTAACCGACAACGTGTCAGAGAAACCACCCTCAAACATTCGCGAACAAAACATTCGAACGTCGGTCACAAAAACCAGGGCCTTACGCTTAGTAGCGTATCGTAGTTTGCCCTCTCTGTCACTCTTTCATATTAGTGCGACAAAGACAGCTGCCTTTCGTTTACGATTGACGATTAAGCGTTAGCGATTGGCAACTTGTCTACGCACCCTGGCCTCTCCTAATAACGCGTATGGAGGCATTAGAAGGTAAATGTCCAATCGCCACGATCGGCTAGCGGGTTGGCGATCGCAGATGATGATGCTGCTGCCTATCATCAATCTTCGATAAATGAACGGTCAGTGAGACTTCAATCCCTTAATCTCAGGGGAAGAGTGACAAAAGTATAGTTTATTTGCTTTAAATTCGACACATCAAAATACGTAACGACGGCAAATGTCAAAATTCTGACCGCACATGTCAAAATACGTACCTAACATTTGGATGTAAAAAAGGTTACAATACACTTGATCAGTCATTAAACTTATTTATTTTAACTCAATAACAGTAAGAGTTCACACTAGTTTCTTCATCATCATCTCAGCCATAAGACGTCCACTGCTGAACATAGGCCTCCCCTCTGGACCTCCACATGTACCGGTTAGATGCAACTTGCATCCAGTTTGTCCCGGTGACCTTCATAAGGTCGTCTGTCCATCTTGTGGGTGGACGTCCTACGCTGCGTTTGCCTACCCGTGGTCTCCACTGAAGCACTTTTCGACCCCATCGACTAGTTTCTTAGATAAATGAATTAAATTTGACCCAAATAAGCGTCTCTTAAATTTAATGCAAATAAAAAAAAAAGACTTGAAGGTAAATAAACTTTTTCATCACACTTGCTGTCTAAGCGCGCCATTGCTTGCATACGTAGCGGGAGTAATAGAAATGTCAGTACGTCATAGAATAATATTTTTTGTTAAAATTGATTTTTTTGTCGGCAAGTGTGATGAAAAACATTGTATGCATCACAGTCGGTAAGCGGATTACTAACTCGAGTAATTAAAAGCCCTCCACCTACGGCGTCGGGCTTCTAACACTCTCGTTAGCAATTCCGTACTTACCTCCCTTGATGCACAATGTACTATTAGCACTGAATATATTGTATAATTGCAGGGCGCCGACACTATAGTGCAGCTAATCAAAAAAGCAGAGTTCCTGACGCCGGCGGAGAAGAGACGAACCACACCGCTCATCATACGCGCCACCGCCGGTTTACGACTCCTGCCGCAGGTATATTTATGTATTTATAAGGAGAAAAAACAGAAACAGTCTCAAGAATACATCGTATTGGAGCGTTACAGTACTTAGGCACAGACGTTTCCTTAAACCTATCTCTAGGAATCGGAACTATGGGTGCAAAACTTTAAAATTTACATATGGGAACACTTTAGCCAAGAAAAATACGAATATTATTGAAAAATCTGTATCCAATTTTATTCCCTATCTCGGAATCTTCAACTTACAATGTGTGCGTAGATATGTATATTTTATTTATTTATTTAATATAATATTTATACAGTATTACAGTAGCAAGACTAATACACTGTTAAACGATACAATGACACAATAAGTACTTATGTAAAACTAAAACTTAAAACACTTTGAAAACACTAGACTCCCTTTTATCCATCACCTCACAAAATCTCAGGCATTCCATACACACATCCGTCCATCGCCATTTATGGATGTATGTGCTATGTCAAGTCCACTTGAGAAGTTTTTTTTAAGTTTTGCACCCACAGTTCTGACCCCTACTTATCTCACTGTGAACACAAAAGTTAAGTTAAGTTAAGGAAGCGGGTTCGAATCCCGTGACAACCAGTCTTTCGCAGTTGATTTTTTCTAAGCACATCTGTTACGACATTGTGAGACAAAAGTTATACACAAATATGCCAGGATTTAGTAAAACTTCCTACTAAAGTCCAAGCCACGTGCGTGTGCAGCAGCGTAGCGTTGTAGCGTATGTAAATGTCATATTAGATGGCTCACCGCTTGCGTGGCGTCCACGTACGCGTGACGTGCAAGCGGTGTGCCATGTAACATGACATTCATATTAGCTACAACGCGCACAGTCCACTGCTGGTTAAAGCCCTCTCCTATCGCCTGTGCATATGGACGTATTAAATACAAATACAAATAATTTATTCGTGGCAAATATAACAAGCATGACAAGACAAGACAAAACAGACAGATTCAGCACTTAATATTATACCACGAAATGGACTCGCCTCAGCATAATGTCGACCCGAAAGCCAACGCTGATCTTCCGGCGATCCCATATTTTGGCCACGATCGCAGCATGTGTACATTAGGAGGTAAATGTCCGTAATCGCCACACTGGGCAAGCGGATTGGCGATCACAGCAATGTGTCCACTATGATGATACTGCCCGTCATAAACCTTCAATAAATGAATGACCGACTCACTGCCGTTACGAACGGCCATAAAATAATAAGTGACATCATTTATGTAATTCTTTACAGGAAAAGGCGCGCAAACTGCTGGCAGCTGTTTCAGATGCAGTAGGCAAGTGAGTATACTCTAAGTCGAATGATTCTTTATTGAAATAGGCCTAAGAACAGGCACTTTCGAATCACTCGAGCAATATCCAATAGTACATTACGACACAAGTGCGAAAAACACGTGTCTCGTACGACGTTTTTTAGTACAGATGGCCTTCCGAAATTTTGGACCTGACGTAAAAGACCCACTTCTCGCACTAGAGCCTAAAAAAGGCACCATCTGTACTAAAAAATTTATATTCTAATTTGAATATTGCTCGATATAAAATATGGGTGAATCAAATTTTTTCTGCCTGTTATTGCCATGGTTACGGTCGCATGAGTAACGATGGTTTTATGCAAAATTGTGCTACTTAAACTGCAGAAATGCCGAAGGAAATAGTACATTGTGTATTAAGGGCGGTAAATAAGAAATTGTGAACGAGTGTGAAAGTAACACGAGTTCATAATTCTTGTACCGCCCGTGGCACACACAATGTTTTTCATCACACCTGTGAGGCAAAAAAAGTAAATAAAACTATATATTTTCACAAAACTACTCTAAAATGGTCTAAATCAATTCTCAAAATCAGGGATGACTTAAATTCATCACCTTTACAAAAGTAATCTCGGCTTGCGCGCGCCGCACCGCGCTAGTGCGACGTAATGTCGTATGAAAATCCATTATTGCCCATGGGCATAATACAGCTCATTACGTTCAAGTATGCCTGCGTATAATAACACTTTTTACGAGCAGGTGTGATGAAAAAGATTTTGCACTACATCTGTACCTTTTGTTTATTATGGTCAAAATCTGTATCCAAGTCATGTCGGAACATAAACTACGGAATCCTTCACTGAGCATGGCCCGACATGCTGTTGGCCGACTTTTAATTATTTATGTTTGTTACAGACTAGGGTATGACACGCGCGGCGGTATCGAAATAATGGACCCTGCAGACGAAGGGATCTTCATTTGGTACACCATCAATCTGCTACACAGTAAGTGACCAACTTTATTTTCTGGCGTTAACCTTACTTGGAAATAGAAGAAATATCATCATAATCAGTATTATGATAGTCCACTGCTTGACGTAGGCCTCTCCTATTAACTATGCGTACCTATAGACGCATTAGGAGGTAAATGCCCATAATCACCACGCTGGGCAAGCAGATTCGCAGTAATGTGTCCACTATGATGACGCTGCTGCCCATCATGAATCTTTTATCAAATAATGGTCAGTGACACTTCAATCCCTTAGTCGACTCTTACGACACCCGCAGGAGGAGTTGGGATGGTGACAAATGTATTCCTACTGCCGTCACCATATGGCCAGAAGAAATATAAAATAAGAAAAAGGCATTATTTTTGTTACAACGGCTCTGTCTTGGTGCAAGAGTTTCATTGTTAGTAGTATACTTGGGAATATAAATCGTGCACTATTTAATTCGTTCCCAAGCAGCCTAACAAGTATCATTTACAAAGTTTTTTAAACCTTAATGCTTAATTTCATGGTTTATTGACACAGGTGGATTATGATGGTCCCGTTTTATCTATTTATTGTGCAACGCATCACTTTCGCTTTACATACTTGTTAGAACCTGACGGCAACAACGACAAACGATTAAACACGGTACCATCATAAGCCTACTGGGCACTCTATGACACCCTGTTTTTTCGAATTTCACGCACGTATTATTATGATATCAGGCGAAGCTACAGTTGTTCCCTTCTTATTATAAGGCCGTGCAAATTCAAATTCAAATTCAAATTAATTTTATTTCAACCTTCATGGGTCATATCTAGTTAGTAAAATTTACATCAAAAAAAACTTATTCTATTGTTAGTCTAACATACAAGGAATAAATACAATAACTTATTTATTATATATAGGCGAAAGTGGCATGGATCTGGGAACAATGGTTGACATACTGACAGTCAAGTCTGCGCGTGAATGTGGTTAGGAAAGGTGCAAAGGGACACCAACAATTTATTCAAAATCTATTTATTCACACCACCTATTCTAAATTTCTAATACGTGCCTTTTCTTCCCTGCTGGGAGGGATCAAAGTGGCACTTTTTTGTTCAAGGACTTTCTATTGCAAGCCTAAAAAATAACAAATAATATGAAAATATATTTTTTTCAATTTTCTGTCTTCTGCGTTAACGCTTGAATCCCTCATTTCGCTCAGGATTGCACTATTGTGGAAGCCATCACTTCTTTTGGGATTCAATATGCGTCCTCGCCGGAATTTTTTTATTTTAGTACAGATGGTGTCTTTTTTAGGCTCTAGTGCGAGAAGTGGGTCATTTTACGTCAGATCCAAAACTTCTGAGGGCCATTTGTACTAAAAAACGTCGTACGAGACACGTGCAAAAACGTTTTTCGCACTTGTGTCGTAATGTACTATTTTAATTCCTTGTAACACAAATATCTATTGCTAGCGTCCTTTTTAGTAAGGGTCACGGTCCATACAAAGTTAAGAAAAATTGTGCGCTGCGAGTTACAGTTTTGTAATTTTAACCAGAGCTAGAGGGTCTCAAAATAGTTATTTTTAGATGTGGAGGGAAAACCAATTCCCCCCCTGAGCGCGGGGGGAGGGGGGTGAATGTGTATGCGGAAGGGTTACGATTCATTTTTTTTTACTAATTAATAAGGCCTACTATGCGTTGTTTGGTATAATTTTCGTGTAAAACAGACATGGAGAATCCATTTTTTATCATAAACATGACCAATTTCATATAAAAAAGTAGATTTTTTGGAGTAAAAGTAAAGAAGTTACCGTTTTTATTTTAATTTAAGCGTCATATAAGTATTAAAAAACAAACTAATCAAATTTAAAAAAATACTGTAAGATAGCATATTTATTGCAGTTTTTAAAAATATACACATTTTGTGAACTTTCATACAAAATCACACTGAAAAAAAAATTGCACCTGTCGCGTACCTCAAACAAAAACCTCCGCGTAACCTCCTCCTACCTCAAAAAAGAGACTTTTGTACCGGCAACTGCTCGTAGATTATACAATTGTAAATATTTATTGATACGAAAGGAAATTGAATATTTTCTGATCTCCTTTTTTTAAATAACCTGAGATTACTTATTAAGAATTTTATTTGTTCAGATTCTATTTTTAGATTTTATCTATTATTGTATACCGCCACCGCATGTATATTATATATCTGGATCGCGTTTTATAAAGTTACAATTTACAATTTCGCTGTTAGCCTCTCTTTCTAGCCAATATGTGCGTGCGTTAGAGAGGCAAACAGCGAGTTTGTAAATTGTAACTTTATAAAACGCGACCCAGGTCTATCTGATCATACATATGATATATAGTATCTGATCATATGAATCGTAATGGGTAATCAGTTTTACAAGTGTTATTTAGGTAACGATCTGATTACCAAAGACGATAAAGGTAATTTTCACTAACCGGCACTAAACAACTAACCCAGTAAGGTTCGAGAAAAATAAATTGAACGTTTATTGTTACTGTAATGTAGGTAGAAAGTTACCAATTTATATTTCACGAACTATAACACCCACGTTAAAAGTTTATTTCATATGGAATTTGACAATCAATTGTTAAACGTTTACTTCATATCATCATCATTACCATATCAGCCAAAAGACGTCCACTGCTGAACGTATGCCTCCCCCAAAGATTGCAACAATGACCGGTCCTGCGCCACTCGCATCCAGCGAACTCCTGCGGCCTTCACTGTCCACCTTATAGGGGGCCTACCCACGCTGCGCCTTCCACCTGTGAGGCTCCCACTTGAGAACCTTTCCGCCGCATCGGCCATCGGTTCTACGTACAATGTGCCCCACCTACTGCCACTTTAGTTTAATGATTTGGAGAGCTATATCGCAGAGCTATGGAGCTATACTTTGGTTCTGCTGCGGATCGTCTCATTTCTAATGCGACCTCGCAGAGAGACTCCCACCGTGGCCCTCTCCTTTGCCCTGTGGGTGACTTTGAGCTTTCTTATGAGACCCATTGTAAGCGACCACGTTTCTGTATCGTATGTCATCACTCTTTTAAGTCTTTTGATCAGTGTGTGTTGCCACACTGATCAAATATTTACATTCGTCTTCAAGCACTACGGAATATTTGACGAAAAGCTGTGTCGTAGCTTCCCAAGCGCTGCCCAACCGAGTCGGATTCGATGATTGACCTCTTACTCAAAATTGGACCTACCTAACTGGGTAGTTTGTCCTAGGTATATTACCTATAGTCGTCTACACCTTCGAGTTTAGTCTCTGATTGTAACGGGAGTTTTTGTCTTATCCATGTTCGTTCATCCTAAGACCAACTCGCTCGCTACTGATGTCAGCAAGCATCGTACTGAAATCTTCCAAGGTCTCAGCCAAGACCACCATATCATCAGCGAATCAAAGGTGAGTGAGGTACTCGCCATTTATGTTGATACCCAACCTTCTCCAGTTCAGTCTTAAATATATCTTCTAGTGCAGCGGTAAACAGATTAGGGGAGATGATACCTACTCGCCTGACTCCCCGCTGCAGTATAATACGCTTCAAACTCTGGTCTTGGAGTCGGATTGACATCGTAGCGCTTCGTACAAACACCTCAACATTTCGACATAGCGGTAGTCTACTTGGCACCGTTGGAGAGACTGTAGTACTGCCCAGAGTTTCGATCAAATCGAAGGCCTTGGGGGTTACCATGACGTACTAATGCGATTCAGTTTAGGTTCAGGGAAAGGGACAGTGATATACGACTCGTATAGCCTTGTGGTGTAGGCGCTTTCTCTCGACCTAAATTGAACCGCATTAGTACGTCATGGTAACCCCCCTTATCGTAGTCCACAAACGTTAAACAGAGAGGCAGGGGCAGGTGACAGGTTATATTCCTCGGTCTTCTGTATAACATTTACGAAACGCCAATTCGGAAACCGGCTTGTTCGGGAGGCTGGAAGTCATCAAGCCTGCGTGCAAGACGATTCGTAATGACTCTTGAAAACATCTTATAGGTAAATAAGACTTGGAAGTGAGATGGATCGGTAGTTCTTCAATAAGGCGTTGTCACCTTTTTTCAAGAACAGTACCACCACTCTTCTGTTCCATGCCTAAGGCCTTCTCCCTTCCGGAGTAGAACAACTTCTGAAGGGCCGTAAGGATTGGTTTACCCCCTGCCTTCAGAAGCTCATCTGTAATTCCGTCTTCCCCAGACGCCCTGTTATTTTTGAGCTGTTCAAGAGCCATTCTAATATCACATAGGCTGATGTCCGGGATATCCTTTGTATAGTGCCCGGTCAGTCACTTACTTCATGAGAAATTTATCAATTATCAATTTCCGTGTAAAATAAATGTTTAACCCGGGTTGCTTGGTTAACCCAGGTGCCCTAACAGACATTATGGAGCATTTTGTTTACGCGAAATTGCTAAATTCCCACAGTAGAAATGTACTGTCAACAATAAGTCAAAGCTACGTCCCTTTTTTGTTCGAGGTACGCGACAGGTGCAATTTTTTTTACGACTTTTTTTTCATGGAAAGTTTCAAAAAGTATATATTTTTAAAAACTACAATAAATATGCTATCGTGTAGTATTTTTTTAAATTTCATATGTTTTTTTGGTAATACTTATATAACGCTTCAATAAAAATAATAACGGTGATTATTTTACATTTATACCGATAATTCTTTTTTTATGTATAAAATTCCTCATGTTTATTATCAAAAATGAATTCCCCGTGTCTGTTTTACACGAAAATGATACCAAACAATGCATAGTAGGCCTAAATATTAGGCGAAAAAATATTAAAAATAACCCTTCCGTTTGCACATTCAACCCCCTCCCCCCTCGTTCAGGGGGGGAACAGGTTTTCCCTCCACATCTAAAAATTTTTATTTTTACACCCTCTAGCTCTGGTAAAAAATACAAAACTGTAACTCACAGCGCACAATTTTTTCCATTTGGACCCCTACTATTTTATCTTAAAAACCTATTATTTTCACATTTCCGCAATGGCTCTGGCGGTAATATTAATACTTAGCGGGTTCCTATGTTAAGAGTCGTTTTTGAATAAGGGGGTTAGACTAAAAGTTTCCATTGTGTAGACATAATGGACGGAGAGACCATGGCCGCCCTGGACCTGGGCGGGGGCTCCACGCAGATCACCTACCAGTTGTCGGAGGCGGATGTAGCCGCCTTCCCGGCGCGCGACCAGCACCTTGTACCCACCAGCTCCGCCAACCTCACAGTCTACACTCACAGGTATCAAAACTCACAGGTTTCTATTCCGTGCAGCATTCTACGACAAAGTCTAGTGCCCCACAATGTCGTAACAGATGTGCTTACCATAGAAAAAATCAACTACGAAAGACTCTGGTTGTCACGGGAAAGTCTAGTGACCAGGTCCAGTGACCTACCAGTGACCTACCAGTGTTCTACCAGAGACCTACCAGTGACCTACCAGAGACCTACCAGAGACCTACCAGAGACCTACCAGTGACCTACCAGAGACCTACCAGTGACCTACCAGTGACCTACCAGTGACCTACCAGAGACCTACCAGTGACCTACCAGTGACCTACCAGAGACCTACCAGAGACCTACCAGTGACCTACCAGTGACCTACCAGAGACCTACCAGTGACCTACCAGTGACCTACCAGAGACCATGGCCGCCCTGGACCTGGGCGGGGGCTCCACGCAGATCACCTACCAGTTGTCGGAGGCGGATGTAGCCGCCTTCCCGGCGCGCGACCAGCACCTTGTACCCACCAGCTCCGCCAACCTCACAGTCTACACTCACAGGTATCAAAACTCACAGGTTTCTATTCCGTGCAGCATTCTACGAAAAAGTCTAGTGACCAGGTCCAGTGACCTACCAGAGACCTACCAGAGACCTACCAGAGACCTACCAGTGACCTACCAGTGACCTACCAGAGACCTACCACTGACCTACCAGTGACCTACCAGAGACCATGGCCGCCCTACCAGAGACCTACCAGAGACCTACCAGTGACCTACCAGAGACCTACCAGAGACCTACCAGTGACCTACCAGTGACCTACCAGCGACCTACCAGTGACCTACCAGTGACCTACCAGAGACCATGGCCGCCCTGGACCTGGGCGGGGGCTCCACGCAGATCACCTACCAGTTGTCGGAGGCGGATGTAGCCGCCTTCCCGGCGCGCGACCAGCACCTTGTACCCACCAGCTCCGCCAACCTCACAGTCTACACTCACAGGTATCAAAACTCACAGGTTTCTATTCCGTGCAGCATTCTACGAAAAAGTCTAGTGACCAGGTCCAGTGACCTACCAGAGACCTACCAGTGACCTACCAGTGACCTACCAGTGACCTACCAGTGACCTACCAGAGACCTACCAGTGACCTACCAGTGACCTACCAGTGACCTACCAGAGACCATGGCCGCCCTGGACCTGGGCGGGGGCTCCACGCAGATCACCTACCAGTTGTCGGAGGCGGATGTAGCCGCCTTCCCGGCGCGCGACCAGCACCTTGTACCCACCAGCTCCGCCAACCTCACAGTCTACACTCACAGGTATCAAAACTCACAGGTTTCTATTCCGTGCAGCATTCTACGAAAAAGTCTAGTGACCAGGTCCAGTGACCTACCAGTGACCTACCAGTGACCTACCAGAGACCTACCAGTGACCTACCAGTGACCTACCAGTGACCTACCAGAGACCTACCAGAGACCGACCAGAGACCTACCAGTGACCTACCAGTGACCTACCAGAGACCATGGCCGCCCTGGACCTGGGCGGGGGCTCCACGCAGATCACCTACCAGTTGTCGGAGGCGGATGTAGCCGCCTTCCCGGCGCGCGACCAGCACCTTGTACCCACCAGCTCCGCCAACCTCACAGTCTACACTCACAGGTATCAAAACTCACAGGTTTCTATTCCGTGCAGCATTCTACGAAAAAGTCTAGTGACCTACCAGAGACCTACCAGTGACCTACCAGAGATCTACCAGTGACCTACCAGAGACCTACCAGAGACCTACTAGAGACCTACCAGTGACCTACCAGAGACCTACCAGAGACCTACTAGAGACCTACCAGTGACCTACCAGAGACCTACCAGTGACCTACCAGTGACCTACCAGAGACCTAACAGTGACCTACCAGAGACCTACCAGAGACCTACCAGTGACCTACCAGAGACCTACCAGTGACCTACCAGAGACCTACCTACCAGTGACCTACCAGAGACCTACCAGTGACCTACCAGAGACCTACCAGTGACCTACCAGAGACCTACCTACCAGAGACCTACCAGTGACCTACCAGAGACCTACCAGTGACCTACCAGTGACCTACCAGAGACCATGGCCGCCCTGGACCTGGGCGGGGGCTCCACGCAGATCACCTACCAGTTGTCGGAGGCGGATGTAGCCGCCTTCCCGGCGCGCGACCAGCACCTTGTACCCACCAGCTCCGCCAACCTCACAGTCTACACTCACAGGTATCAAAACTCACAGGTTTCTATTCCGTGCAGCATTCTACGAAAAAGTCTAGTGACCAGGTCCAGTGACCTACCAGTGACCTACCAGAGACCTACCAGTGACCTACCAGAGACCTACCAGTGACCTACCAGAGACCTACCAGTGACCTACCAGTGACCTACCAGTGACCTACCAGTGACCTACCAGTGACCTACCAGAGACCATGGCCGCCCTGGACCTGGGCGGGGGCTCCACGCAGATCACCTACCAGTTGTCGGAGGCGGATGTAGCCGCCTTCCCGGCGCGCGACCAGCACCTTGTACCCACCAGCTCCGCCAACCTCACAGTCTACACTCACAGGTATCAAAACTCACAGGTTTCTATTCCGTGCAGCATTCTACGAAAAAGTCTAGTGACCTACCAGAGACCTACCAGTGACCTACCAGAGATCTACCAGTGACCTACCAGAGACCTACCAGAGACCTACTAGAGACCTACCAGTGACCTACCAGAGACCTACCAGAGACCTACTAGAGACCTACCAGTGACCTACCAGAGACCTACCAGTGACCTACCAGTGACCTACCAGAGACCTAACAGTGACCTACCAGAGACCTACCAGAGACCTACCAGTGACCTACCAGAGACCTACCAGTGACCTACCAGAGACCTACCTACCAGTGACCTACCAGAGACCTACCAGTGACCTACCAGAGACCTACCAGTGACCTACCAGAGACCTACCTACCAGAGACCTACCAGTGACCTACCAGAGACCTACCAGTGACCTACCAGTGACCTACCAGAGACCATGGCCGCCCTGGACCTGGGCGGGGGCTCCACGCAGATCACCTACCAGTTGTCGGAGGCGGATGTAGCCGCCTTCCCGGCGCGCGACCAGCACCTTGTACCCACCAGCTCCGCCAACCTCACAGTCTACACTCACAGGTATCAAAACTCACAGGTTTCTATTCCGTGCAGCATTCTACGAAAAAGTCTAGTGACCAGGTCCAGTGACCTACCAGAGACCTACCAGTGACCTACCAGAGACCTACCAGTGACCTACCAGAGACCTACCAGAGACCTACCAGTGACCTACCGGAGACCTACCACTGACCTACCAGAGACCTACCAGGGACCTACCAGAGACCTACCAGTGACCTACCAGTGACCTACCAGTGACCTACCAGTGACCTACCAGAGACCTACCAGTGACCTACCAGAGACCTACCAGAGACCTACCACTGACCTACCAGTGACCTACCAGTGACCTACCAGAGACCTACCAGTGACCTACCAGAGACCTACCACTGACCTACCAGTGACCTACCAGTGACCTACCAGTGACCTACCAGTGACCTACCAGAGACCTACCAGTGACCTACCAGAGACCTACCAGTGTCCTACCAGTGACCTACCAGAGACCATGGCCGCCCTGGACCTGGGCGGGGGCTCCACGCAGATCACCTACCAGTTGTCGGAGGCGGATGTAGCCGCCTTCCCGGCGCGCGACCAGCACCTTGTACCCACCAGCTCCGCCAACCTCACAGTCTACACTCACAGGTATCAAAACTCACAGGTTTCTATTCCGTGCAGCATTCTACGAAAAAGTCTAGTGACCAGGTCCAGTGACCTACCAGAGACCTACCAATGACCTACCAGAGACCTACCAGTGACCTACCAGTGACATACCAGTGACCTACCAGAGACCTACCAGAGACCTACCAGTGACCTACCAGTGACCTACCACTGACCTACCAGTGACCTACCTATGACCTACCAGTGACCTACCAGAGACCTACCACTGACCTACCAGTGACCTACCAGTGACCTACCAGAGACCTACCAGTGACCTACCAGAGACCTACCAGTGACCTACCAGTGACCTACCAGAGACCTACCAGTGACCTACCAGTGACCTACCAGACCAGAGACCTACCAGTGACCTACCAGTGACCTACCACTGACCTACCAGTGACCTACCTATGACCTACCAGTGACCTACCACTGACCTACCAGTGACCTACCAGAGACCTACCAGTGACCTACCAGAGACCTACCAGTGACCTACCAGAGACCTACCACTGACCTACCAGTGACCTACCAGAGACCTACCAGTGACCTACCAGTGACCTACCAGTGACCTACCAGAGACCTACCAGTGACCTACCAGTGACCTACCAGTGACCTACCAGAGACCATGGCCGCCCTGGACCTGGGCGGGGGCTCCACGCAGATCACCTACCAGTTGTCGGAGGCGGATGTAGCCGCCTTCCCGGCGCGCGACCAGCACCTTGTACCCACCAGCTCCGCCAACCTCACAGTCTACACTCACAGGTATCAAAACTCACAGGTTTCTATTCCGTGCAGCATTCTACGAAAAAGTCTAGTGACCAGGTCCAGTGACCTACCAGTGACCTACCAGTGACCTACCAGTGACCTACCAGAGACCATGGCCGCCCTGGACCTGGGCGGGGGCTCCACGCAGATCACCTACCAGTTGTCGGAGGCGGATGTAGCCGCCTTCCCGGCGCGCGACCAGCACCTTGTACCCACCAGCTCCGCCAACCTCACAGTCTACACTCACAGGTATCAAAACTCACAGGTTTCTATTCCGTGCAGCATTCTACGAAAAAGTCTAGTGACCAGGTCCAGTGACCTACCAGAGACCTACCAGTGACCTACCAGAGACCTACCAGTGACCTACCAGTGACCTACCAGAGACCTACCAGTGACCTACCAGTGACCTACCAGAGACCTACCAGTGACCTACCAGTGACCTACCAGAGACCTACCAGAGACCTACCAGTGACCTACCAGAGACCTACCAGTGACCTACCAGTGACCTACCAGAGACCTACCAGTGACCTACCAGTGACCTACCAGAGACCTACCAGAGACCTACCAGTGACCTACCAGTGACCTACCAGTGACCTACCAGAGACCTACCAGTGACCTACCAGTGACCTACCAGTGACCTACCAGTGACCTACCAGAGACCATGGCCGCCCTGGACCTGGGCGGGGGCTCCACGCAGATCACCTACCAGTTGTCGGAGGCGGATGTAGCCGCCTTCCCGGCGCGCGACCAGCACCTTGTACCCACCAGCTCCGCCAACCTCACAGTCTACACTCACAGGTATCAAAACTCACAGGTTTCTATTCCGTGCAGCATTCTACGAAAAAGTCTAGTGACCAGGTCCAGTGACCTACCAGAGACCTACCAATGACCTACCAGAGACCTACCAGTGACCTACCAGTGACATACCAGTGACCTACCAGAGACCTACCAGAGACCTACCAGTGACCTACCAGTGACCTACCACTGACCTACCAGTGACCTACCTATGACCTACCAGTGACCTACCAGAGACCTACCACTGACCTACCAGTGACCTACCAGTGACCTACCAGAGACCTACCAGTGACCTACCAGAGACCTACCAGTGACCTACCAGTGACCTACCAGTGACCTACCAGAGACCTACCAGTGACCTACCAGTGACCTACCAGACCAGAGACCTACCAGTGACCTACCAGTGACCTACCACTGACCTACCAGTGACCTACCTATGACCTACCAGTGACCTACCACTGACCTACCAGTGACCTACCAGAGACCTACCAGTGACCTACCAGTGACCTACCAGAGACCTACCAGTGACCTACCAGAGACCTACCACTGACCTACCAGTGACCTACCAGAGACCTACCAGTGACCTACCAGTGACCTACCAGTGACCTACCAGAGACCTACCAGTGACCTACCAGTGACCTACCAGTGACCTACCAGAGACCATGGCCGCCCTGGACCTGGGCGGGGGCTCCACGCAGATCACCTACCAGTTGTCGGAGGCGGATGTAGCCGCCTTCCCGGCGCGCGACCAGCACCTTGTACCCACCAGCTCCGCCAACCTCACAGTCTACACTCACAGGTATCAAAACTCACAGGTTTCTATTCCGTGCAGCATTCTACGAAAAAGTCTAGTGACCAGGTCCAGTGACCTACCAGAGACCTACCAGTGACCTACCAGAGACCTACCAGTGACCTACCAGAGACCTACCAGAGACCTACCAGTGACCTACCGGAGACCTACCACTGACCTACCAGAGACCTACCAGGGACCTACCAGAGACCTACCAGTGACCTACCAGTGACCTACCAGTGACCTACCAGTGACCTACCAGAGACCTACCAGTGACCTACCAGAGACCTACCAGAGACCTACCACTGACCTACCAGTGACCTACCAGTGACCTACCAGAGACCTACCAGTGACCTACCAGAGACCTACCACTGACCTACCAGTGACCTACCAGTGACCTACCAGTGACCTACCAGTGACCTACCAGAGACCTACCAGTGACCTACCAGAGACCTACCAGTGTCCTACCAGTGACCTACCAGAGACCATGGCCGCCCTGGACCTGGGCGGGGGCTCCACGCAGATCACCTACCAGTTGTCGGAGGCGGATGTAGCCGCCTTCCCGGCGCGCGACCAGCACCTTGTACCCACCAGCTCCGCCAACCTCACAGTCTACACTCACAGGTATCAAAACTCACAGGTTTCTATTCCGTGCAGCATTCTACGAAAAAGTCTAGTGACCAGGTCCAGTGACCTACCAGAGACCTACCAATGACCTACCAGAGACCTACCAGTGACCTACCAGTGACATACCAGTGACCTACCAGAGACCTACCAGAGACCTACCAGTGACCTACCAGTGACCTACCACTGACCTACCAGTGACCTACCTATGACCTACCAGTGACCTACCAGAGACCTACCACTGACCTACCAGTGACCTACCAGTGACCTACCAGAGACCTACCAGTGACCTACCAGAGACCTACCAGTGACCTACCAGTGACCTACCAGAGACCTACCAGTGACCTACCAGTGACCTACCAGACCAGAGACCTACCAGTGACCTACCAGTGACCTACCACTGACCTACCAGTGACCTACCTATGACCTACCAGTGACCTACCACTGACCTACCAGTGACCTACCAGAGACCTACCAGTGACCTACCAGAGACCTACCAGTGACCTACCAGAGACCTACCACTGACCTACCAGTGACCTACCAGAGACCTACCAGTGACCTACCAGTGACCTACCAGTGACCTACCAGAGACCTACCAGTGACCTACCAGTGACCTACCAGTGACCTACCAGAGACCATGGCCGCCCTGGACCTGGGCGGGGGCTCCACGCAGATCACCTACCAGTTGTCGGAGGCGGATGTAGCCGCCTTCCCGGCGCGCGACCAGCACCTTGTACCCACCAGCTCCGCCAACCTCACAGTCTACACTCACAGGTATCAAAACTCACAGGTTTCTATTCCGTGCAGCATTCTACGAAAAAGTCTAGTGACCAGGTCCAGTGACCTACCAGTGACCTACCAGTGACCTACCAGTGACCTACCAGAGACCATGGCCGCCCTGGACCTGGGCGGGGGCTCCACGCAGATCACCTACCAGTTGTCGGAGGCGGATGTAGCCGCCTTCCCGGCGCGCGACCAGCACCTTGTACCCACCAGCTCCGCCAACCTCACAGTCTACACTCACAGGTATCAAAACTCACAGGTTTCTATTCCGTGCAGCATTCTACGAAAAAGTCTAGTGACCAGGTCCAGTGACCTACCAGAGACCTACCAGTGACCTACCAGAGACCTACCAGTGACCTACCAGTGACCTACCAGAGACCTACCAGTGACCTACCAGTGACCTACCAGAGACCTACCAGTGACCTACCAGTGACCTACCAGAGACCTACCAGAGACCTACCAGTGACCTACCAGAGACCTACCAGTGACCTACCAGTGACCTACCAGAGACCTACCAGTGACCTACCAGTGACCTACCAGAGACCTACCAGAGACCTACCAGTGACCTACCAGTGACCTACCAGTGACCTACCAGAGACCTACCAGTGACCTACCAGTGACCTACCAGTGACCTACCAGTGACCTACCAGAGACCATGGCCGCCCTGGACCTGGGCGGGGGCTCCACGCAGATCACCTACCAGTTGTCGGAGGCGGATGTAGCCGCCTTCCCGGCGCGCGACCAGCACCTTGTACCCACCAGCTCCGCCAACCTCACAGTCTACACTCACAGGTATCAAAACTCACAGGTTTCTATTCCGTGCAGCATTCTACGAAAAAGTCTAGTGACCAGGTCCAGTGACCTACCAGAGACCTACCAATGACCTACCAGAGACCTACCAGTGACCTACCAGTGACATACCAGTGACCTACCAGAGACCTACCAGAGACCTACCAGTGACCTACCAGTGACCTACCACTGACCTACCAGTGACCTACCTATGACCTACCAGTGACCTACCAGAGACCTACCACTGACCTACCAGTGACCTACCAGTGACCTACCAGAGACCTACCAGTGACCTACCAGAGACCTACCAGTGACCTACCAGTGACCTACCAGTGACCTACCAGAGACCTACCAGTGACCTACCAGTGACCTACCAGACCAGAGACCTACCAGTGACCTACCAGTGACCTACCACTGACCTACCAGTGACCTACCTATGACCTACCAGTGACCTACCACTGACCTACCAGTGACCTACCAGAGACCTACCAGTGACCTACCAGTGACCTACCAGAGACCTACCAGTGACCTACCAGAGACCTACCACTGACCTACCAGTGACCTACCAGAGACCTACCAGTGACCTACCAGTGACCTACCAGTGACCTACCAGAGACCTACCAGTGACCTACCAGTGACCTACCAGAGACCTACCAGAGACCTACCAGTGACCTACCAGTGACCTACCAGTGACCTACCAGAGACCTACCAGTGACCTACCAGTGACCTACCAGTGACCTACCAGTGACCTACCAGAGACCATGGCCGCCCTGGACCTGGGCGGGGGCTCCACGCAGATCACCTACCAGTTGTCGGAGGCGGATGTAGCCGCCTTCCCGGCGCGCGACCAGCACCTTGTACCCACCAGCTCCGCCAACCTCACAGTCTACACTCACAGGTATCAAAACTCACAGGTTTCTATTCCGTGCAGCATTCTACGAAAAAGTCTAGTGACCAGGTCCAGTGACCTACCAGTGACCTACCAGAGACCTACCAGTGACCTACCAGTGACCTACCAGAGACCTACCAGTGACCTACCAGTGACCTACCAGAGACCTACCAGTGACCTACCAGAGACCTACCACTGACCTACCAGTGACCTACCAGAGACCTACCAGTGACCTACCAGTGACCTACCAGTGACCTACCAGAGACCTACCAGTGACCTACCAGTGACCTACCAGAGACCTACCAGAGACCTACCAGTGACCTACCAGTGACCTACCAGTGACCTACCAGAGACCTACCAGTGACCTACCAGTGACCTACCAGTGACCTACCAGTGACCTACCAGAGACCATGGCCGCCCTGGACCTGGGCGGGGGCTCCACGCAGATCACCTACCAGTTGTCGGAGGCGGATGTAGCCGCCTTCCCGGCGCGCGACCAGCACCTTGTACCCACCAGCTCCGCCAACCTCACAGTCTACACTCACAGGTATCAAAACTCACAGGTTTCTATTCCGTGCAGCATTCTACGAAAAAGTCTAGTGACCAGGTCCAGTGACCTACCAGTGACCTACCAGAGACCTACCAGTGACCTACCAGTGACCTACCAGAGACCTACCAGTGACCTACCAGTGACCTACCAGAGACCTACCAGTGACCTACCAGAGACCTACCAGTGACCTACCAGAGACCTACCAGAGACCTACCAGTGACCTACCAGAGACCTACCAGTGACCTACCAGTGACCTACCAGTGACCTACCAGAGACCATGGCCGCCCTGGACCTGGGCGGGGGCTCCACGCAGATCACCTACCAGTTGTCGGAGGCGGATGTAGCCGCCTTCCCGGCGCGCGACCAGCACCTTGTACCCACCAGCTCCGCCAACCTCACAGTCTACACTCACAGGTATCAAAACTCACAGGTTTCTATTCCGTGCAGCATTCTACGAAAAAGTCTAGTGACCAGGTCCAGTGACCTACTAGTGACCTACCAGTGACCTACCAGTGACCTACGAGAGACCTACCAGAGACCTACCAGAGACCTACCAGTGACCTACCAGAGACCTACCAGTGACCTACCATAGACCTACCAGTGACCTACCAGAGACCTACCAGTGACCTACCAGTGACCTACCAGTGACCTACCAGTGACCTACCAGTGACCTACCAGTGACCTACCAGTGACCTACCAGTGACCTACCAGAGACCATGGCCGCCCTGGACCTGGGCGGGGGCTCCACGCAGATCACCTACCAGTTGTCGGAGGCGGATGTAGCCGCCTTCCCGGCGCGCGACCAGCACCTTGTACCCACCAGCTCCGCCAACCTCACAGTCTACACTCACAGGTATTAAATACAGACTGCCATTACTGCCCTGTAAAAACAAACCCCCTTATTCATAAACGTTTGTTAACTTAACAAGCCGCTAATAATTGTTTGTCCCTTTTGCTCTTATGGGCACATTGTTAAGACCGAAAGGGACAAACAATTATTAGCGGCATGTTAAGTTAGCAAACGTTTATGAATAAGGGGGTTAGTGTTTAATTAAAGGTTGTGCACGGTTGTTGTCGACATACAAATTTAATTTACAAATTTAGATCACACCGTGATCAATTGTTTTTAGTTCTTAGTTTTGAAGTGATTTAGTTTTTAATACTGTCATGCTGTATAACCATTTTAAAATAAAATATTTAAATAAATAAATCAATCAATTCATATATGTATGGGTCAATCCATGTATGGGTCAGTATGGAGGTTAAAGGCCCGGCGGCACTGAAGAATTGAAAATTAAAAATTCATTGTTTAAAAACAATGCATTTTATTAGTTTTAGATATCATGTTTCTTAGTAACTTTTACTATTTAAGAGCTACCCAACCGATATCCAAATAAAAATAACAAAATTTTAATTTCGTTCGATTCCTGGGCCGAGTTCACGTATTTTTGTAAGTGTATGAATGCTGTTTTTCTCTTTACTAAAATCGATCTCATGATTCCTAGGACAAGATTTCGCTATCTGTAATTGTTTGTAGTGTAGCCCCAACCTATTTAGTCACGTATAGCCGCAACCTAATTGAAACTTGATCCCATTCCTAATAGGGAACCTATTTTAATTAATCTAAATTCTAGCAGATTGCAGTAATTCCAGATACTTCCTAGGAACACCCACGAACATTATCTTGACCAGCCTTACACGGTTATCCCCTCTTTACTTAATACATATAATTTTAGTATAAAAGCCTTGTTTTATAAATAAAGATATTCAGTTATACCGATTTCGTTGTATTATTTCATTTACTACGTCAAACCACTCTTCAGAGTCTTCAGGTTTCCGAAACCTCCATACTGACCCATTTGGATTGATCACCCTGTATACTAAGTATTTATTCTTAAGATCGTTGATTATTTTTGGCGCCACAGTAGCTAACATTCTGTCAGCGTTCAAAATATCCGTTGTGGGTTTCTTAAACAATTTGACATGTGTGTCACGACCACATCCAAAAGTTAAGGAATTCCAATATTTCGATACTTATTTGTAAAGTAGCTGCTGCGTCGAGCTTTCAGCAACAAAAGCAGCAGAAGTTTAGGCAAAATTAACTTACAAAAATAGTACATTACATCACAGGCCGGGAAAATGAGGATTTCCGGCCAAGTTGGTATATAGGATATCGGATAGGTAACGAGGCCGGGTATCCGTTTTCACGCCGAGGCATGTACAGTGCTTTTCTCAAACATACAAAGAAATACAAAAAAGAAATAATGACAATGTTATCGAAATTGAAAAAAAAAGTTACTTTGCAGGCCTAGGCCAGAAAAGTGTTATGAAATTTCATTTCCATCCCAGTGGGTTACTGCGCCCTAAAAGCGATACTTCCGAGTCTATTTTAAGGAACGTAAAGACAATATTTCATTGCATGTTTGAGAAAGTTAACGTTACCTAACCTTCTGTAAGATGTATTTACTCCAAGGGCCCGTTTCTCGAAAGCTTGTAACTTGTAATACAAGTGGAAGTCTCTTTTTGACACTATTAATTAGATACGGACTTCCGCTTGTATTACAAGTTACAAGCTTTCGAGAAATAGGCCCCAGATTGTACTGTTAATAATACAATCGACTGCAATAATTGTCATATTTCCAGCTACCTGGGCCTCGGGTTAAACGCGGCTCGACACGGCATCTTCAAACTTGAGGGCGGCGGCAACGATTCTCTCGACATCACGTCTGTCTGTGTGGAACCCATCGTCGTGGGGGAGAAGTGGACTTATGCCAACGTGGAATACACTATCAGGTAATAATAATGAACCACACTCTTAGCACTGTTTTTTGGTAACTATCTCAGTGAGGTATTTTGCTACTTCCAATCAGGGTTTTTGATACTTTTTCTGCCACTATGGGGCGATGAGATGGCAGCACTGTGCGTCCAACGAACTATCAAAATAAATACGCGTTTATAATTTTTAATATATTTTTAGCTTTATTTATTCTTAAAACCGTTATTTTAGGATATTGCTTTCTAAAATAACTAATAATAATATAGTTCCAAGTCAATACCCAATATACCCATGAAATTAACAAAGTTCTAGTATATTTTTTAGTACCAGTGCGTTGCGCGCCTGTTTTAGAGCTCAATCTTCAGTTCGACGACCGTTTACTAGATTTAATCCATTACAAAACCAATAAACTTCCAAACCTAATATAATTTCGATATTTTATGTCCAGTGCCTATGCATAGTATGAATTTGACACCATACCGCGCCGTGTGGTGACGGCAGTAAGAATACATTTGTCACCACCCCAACTCCTCCTGCGGGTGTCATAAGAGTCGACTAAGGGATTGAAGTGTCACTAATCATTCTACAAGATTGATGATGGGCAGCAGCATCATCATAGTGGACACATTACTGCGATCGCCAATCCGCTTGCCCAGCGTGGCGATTACGGGCATTTACCTCCTAATGCGTCTACACGCATAGTTAAGAGGAGAGGCGTACGTCCAGCAGTGGACTAACATAGGCTGATGATGATGGACCATACCCCCACTCGATTTTGTCATTATATCGATAAAATTTTCTAGTGGCGCCTCCCGTCCATCGAACATGAAGCGCGAGGCAGCCTTCGAGCGCTGCTACAAACTAGTCACGGAATACGTGAAGGCCACACTGGACTGGGAGCCGCAGAGCCCGCCCAAAGGCAAGGTGGCGGCCATGAGCTACTTCTACGACGTCGCGGCTGACGCAGGACTGATTGGTGAGTTACTTTAGAGGGCTGCTACAAGCTAATCACGGAATACGTGAAGGCCACACTGGACTGGAAGCCACAGAGCCTTAAAGGCAAGGTGGCGGCCATGAGCTACTTCTACGACGTCGCGGCTGACGCAGGACTGATTGGTGAGTTACTTTAGAGGGCTGCTATAAACTAGTCACGGAATACGTAAAGACCACACTAGACTGGAAGCCACAGAGCCCAAAGGCAAGGTGGCGGCCATGAGCTACTTCTACGACGTCGCGGCTGACGCAGGACTCATTGGTAAGTTAAAAGTAGAAAAATTCTTATTTGCACAAAAAACAGAACGAGTTTCACAAAACTAACTAGGGATTTAGCATAACTTAAAGATAATGCGCATAGTGGAATTACAGAGGTTTCAGGGGTCATTGTATTGTGGGAGACCAGTGTTACTAGTACATTCTTTTGTAGGGTAGTTCTATGCAATTATTCTGTCGCACCAATCAAGTCATTACCATTCCCAAATTATTGACGAACTGCGTATAAATAGTGGAGTCATTTTCGGTTATCTTGTAGCAGACGCATGTTTGTCTGCTATCCTGGCGTAATAGTCTCGTTTGCTTTTATAAAACGGAAAATAAAGTGGTGATGGTAATGAACAAAAAAAAAAACGCATAAGAAACACCCTGTAATACCATTTTTTCCTTTCAATCTGATCATTCGTTTCATTTTTCAATCTTAAGCAGGCATAGGCGATATTTTACCACACGCGACACTAGAAACACTTTATTTTCAACGAGTAAGACTGATATTACACTAACATTTTTAATCTGTCAGCCTGCTTAAAGGCCATCGCTTAAATCCATGCAATCATACACAGAACTTGACCGCCATGGTTATTAATCGCTTTTAAGTGCTAGGCTAACATGAAGTACACAGTGGTAAGCTTGTAAAGGAGTGATACTGGGTAGATACAGAGGTCTCTTAAATAACTATTCACGGAATACGTCAAGGCCGCGCTAGACTGGGAGCCGCAGAGTCCGCCTAAGGATGCGTTTCCACCAGAGATGTGCGAGGATGGATTTCCATACGAATGACACTTCGCTCGAGTCATTAATAGGTGTCATTTGTATGGAGACACATCCTCGCACATCTCTGGTGGAAACGCAGCCTAAAGGCAACGTGGCCATGAGCTACTTCTACCACGTCGCCGCTGCCGCAGGACTGATTGGTGAGATACTTTTAGGCTTGCATTACGTAGTGATATTCATCTCTCATTCCTTATAATATAGCTCCGCCACTACAACTTACGTAAGAACTCATAGGTTCTACGTTTTTTAAACCCAAACAAGACCAGAAAGCTCTCAGACAATCTCTCTTCAGACTTCTACAATCCTCAGTTGATTCCATTAGATCATATCATTTTTCCTTTCAATCTGATCGCTTAATCCAGGGGTCGGCAACCTTTTAGCAGCCAAGAGCCACTTAGTAGTTATCGAAAATGTCGCGGGCCGCACTTTGTTGCTGACTGAGTATATACACGATGTGTTCATTATAGTTTCAGCCTAAAAGATATTACACAAAATAGACAAGGAGGCTCGCGGGCCGCAACAGACCCCTTCACGGGCCGCATGCGGCCTACGGGCCGCCGGTTGCCGACCGCTGGCTTAATCTAATCATTCATTAAGTCTATCCATTCATCAAACATACACAGAACGTGGCCACCATGCTATTATTAATTAGTCACTTTCAGTACTAGACTAACATGGAGGCTTAGCACGTATGTTACAGTATATCGCCATGAGATAGATTTCGCATACCACCAATCTTTTATTCAAATGACATACAATAATTTAAAATGAGTAGTAAGTGCCTAATTAGAGAAAATAAAAATATTAAGTTCTAGAAAAAGTGTTAATCTTGTGGCGCGTATTACTGCAACATTAAAAATAAATATCTCGGGACATCTTACACAAATCAACCTAGTCCCACGGTAAGCTCAATTACTTAAGTAACATTAATTCTAGCTCGAAGCCAGCCTAGGATGGTACTCAAGGAGCGATTCCAGCGTTCGGATATGGTTTCTGCCATATTGTGGCGGTTAAAAACGGTTAGGCCGGTTGATGACCGTTAAACCGTTACGCCATCGAAATTTAAAAAAAATGGAGGGAAATAAAAACCGTTACTTTAAAAAAAATAAATCGTTTATTGAAAAGAAGAAAGGGTCGTGGGTGGTCTAAGGCCCGTCTAGAGTAACACTCGCGGTCCGGTACTGCCCTGGCTGGTCGAGGATCCGCAGAGGAGGGTGTCTCGCGCCAGCAGTGAAGAGGAGCAGGTGGGCGACGGCGGGCGAACGACTAGGGCTCCAACCCTGCCGTCGAGGTGGGAAGAGACGTGTGCTTTGTGGTGTGCTGTACGCTGGTGGTGATCACCACGCCGAAGCAGGGCAGCTCCCTGCCACGAAGTATCGTGGCAACCACAAAATGTAGTGTATACTTCGCATGTAGTGTTAACGTAGCACCCTGTAGACAATCACACGTCTTAGTGATAAGCCCGTAAGCGCTCTGCTGTGTGAACACCCCGGTGATGATGATGATGATGAGGTCGGGACCGTGAACAAGCTGGTGCCGAAAGCAGTAAGCGTGTTTGGTGTTCAACAAGCAGAGCGGAGTCACAAAAAGCGCGGAAAGCACAGGATAAAAGAAAGAAAATTACAAATCGAACAATTAAATAAATACGCGGGTACGCTCACAAATATACACGTACCGGCAGCAAGGAGAACAAAGGAAAGTACTAGATAGTTGCGATAGCAACGGCATAGCTACTGCTGCATTATAATTAACTTAAACACTTAGCAATTCACAAACAGCACTATTGGAATAAAACTACTGATACTAATGAATTTAAATTACTTAAATGTTACTCTTATGTTTAAAACGATCAACACTTCGCACTTACCAATTACGTGGGTGCGGAACACTGATTTTAATTCAGCTAAGGATATTAGGTATCCTACAATACTCGCGTGCAGACGACAGAGGACCCTGGGTGTGCGAACCGCACAGGGCTATAAGCCTTGCGCGGCCGACTAGGACACCCAGCGTGCGCGTCTGCACGCGACCGCTCCGTCCGAATGAAATCGAAACACTGACTGCAGCGCCAGCCCGCAAATATATAGTAGCGAAATGCAAGCGACTAGAAAGTTCCGTGACGTCACGCGCCCACCCAACGGTTTTCCGTGCGCGCTTAGTACAGTTGACCGCATAAAACATGTGAATTAATTAAATTGATATAAGAAAAATAGATTAAAATTAAATGAATTAAATATAAAAATGACAACATGTACGTGCAACGTTACAATATGTTTAATAAAGGATGACATTTGGGGGGCAAAGACACCGTTGACCGATGTTACAAGTGGGGTGAAAGTTGCGGATAGTTTATGATTGTCGCCGATATGCTAACCGTCCTGAAGTTGATAGGGGTAAAATTGTAATTCGTTTAAAGTAATCTTTCATTAAATCCATCCATTCATTCCAACATACACATAAAGAATGTGGCCACCATAAACCTGATTGCCATTTATTTTGGATTTTTAACTCATGCTAGTTGGGTGTCACTAAAAGTGAAAATGCCCTTACTTTAGTGGGTGACGTGGATATAAAACATCGTTTTTTTATCACACTTATTTTCTAAGCGCGGCTTGCAATTTAGGGAATTTCACTTTTCTAAAAATTATATTTTGTCTTATAACTTATTTATTTTGTACGCAAGTGTGATGAGCTGATGAGAGACATTGTATGCATCACGGGCGGTAAGAAGCATACTAACTCGAGTCAATAAAAGCCCTCCGCCCACGGCGCCGGGCTTCAAACCAGGGATCGGAACCGGTTTTTTAGAAAAACCTAAAATAGCCCAATATTTTAAAATATTTTATACTCTTTATGTAGTCCTCAATATTTTATGTAATTAACAGCATCGTATTTTTAAATTACTCTAATAACAATAAAATATAGGTATACCGAAGAACGATAAAGAACTAAATTCGAACCGTTCTTTTGTATGGGAAAAAAACCGGTATCCAATCCCTGTGCTTCTAACACTCTCGTTGGTAGTATAGTACTTTTTTTACATGAAAAGCATTTTAACAGTACCGTACTTTTTTTTTATTAAGTACATGAAAAGCATTACATAGTTAACATAAGGTGACGTTAAACCCTGTTCGGGTTTGTATCGTACACCTGAATCGCGAACAGTTCACTATTATTGAAGCATGTTGTGTTACATTATATTATACGAGTATTCAGACATCGGACAAATGTGCGTCATTGTTAGGGCTGCCAACCAAAATTCACAAATATGCGGTACATTTGCGAATAAATTGCGGGACTTGGCTATAAAATGCGGGACGCATGAGAAAGTGTATTGAATTCATGAGAAAATGATAAAAACCGGCCAAGTGCGAGTCGGACTCGTGCATAAAGGGTTCAGTAGCAACAAATATTAAAAAATATGACATATTTACGAGTTTTCCTGTAGGTAAACCAGGAACCGAAACCTCGAAATAGCCCAATATTTTAAAATGTTGTATACTCTTTATGTAGTACTCAATATTTTATGTAATTTACAATATTATATTCTTAAATTACTCCATTAACTTACAATTTATATACCGAAGAACGAAAAAGAACGAAAAAAGACCCGTTATTTTTGTATGGAGAAAAAAACGGTTCCGGTCCCTGCTGCAAACCACTATTCGTAAGGAACTATTTACTATATTTTTTGCCAAATATTTAGCCTTATAGTTTCGGAGAATAGGAGTGGTCATTTGCGCCTATTTTTTTTACAGAACTTTAATGTTATTTACATATCATACAATAATAAAAATATATTGGATATCGTCACACTAAGCACTCCATTTGAATGATGCAGTTTACAAAACATTTTTTATTTAAGAGTTCCCTTGAGTAGCCCTCACATTTGAAATTCATTAATTTACGTTCCACGTCCATCGGTGGGTCACCAATTTACATATGTGTGCCAATTTTCACCTCAATAGGTCCAGTAGTATCAAAGCAAATAGGATTGGGAGGGTTCCGTTTTTTCCTTTTGGAGTATCCTAAAAGCACAAAATTAGACAACTTGAGAAACATTTATAAAACATGTTTTAAAAAAACAATGCTTAATTTCAGATCGGTTCAATTTAGATACAACTATTGCACCCATTAATTTTATTTATTTATTTTAAACTTCATTGCACAGTAAAAAAATACAGATACAACAGGCGGACTTAAGGCATCTAGACTCTACCAGTCAACCTACAGGCCAAACAGAAAAACATTAATGGTGCGGGACATGAAGAGTACATACTTAAATACACTAACAAAATATGAGTACTTGCTAATAATAATATAGTTTCTATAGATATGCAATATATAGATGATAAAGCTATAAATATAAAATATATAATAAATATAATATAATATAATAATATACCTATTTACTAAAGTACCAGAACATTAATCTTGAGAATTGTCAAAGAGGTGCTTGCGCAACTTGCGCTTAAAGGTGAATTTAGTTTGAGCTTGACGTATATCTAGAGGGAGAGCGTTCCAAAGTCCGATGGCTTGCACAGTGAAGGAGCTAGATAAGAGAATGAGACTGAGCGATGACCCATCGCAATTATTCATATTTTGGCAGTTATACACATTCAGTGCACGGTGCTCGCGGACGTCTCGTCACCAGCCTATGATAGTCCACTGCTGGACGTAGGCCTCTCCTATTAACTATGCGTATAGACGCATTAGGAGGTAAATGCCCATAATCGCCACGCAGGCGCAGGGCAAGCGGATTGGCGATCGCAGTAATGTGTCCACTATGATGACGCTGCTGCCCATCATCAATCTTGTAGAATGGTCAGTGACACTTTAATCCCTTAGTCGACTCTTACGACACCCGCAGGAGGAGTTGGGGTGGTGACAAATGTATTCTTACTGCCGTCACCACACGACGTCTCGGTACATTCAAATTAATATGGCGCAATCTTAAATTGCTCTCATTAACGTATTCGTATTTGTTATTTTAGTATTTCCAGGTTAGTATTCCCTGAAAAGCGGGACAATCGGCGTCCCGCGTGAACCCTTTGCGGGACGCATACTTTAGGGCCCCAGAAACGGGACGTCCCGCATATAGCGGGACAGTTGGCAGCCCTAGTCATTGTTCGCAATAATATGGACATGACACCAAATTAATCATTTACTCATTTTCAATTAATTATCTATTTGACACCGGTAACTATGAAATCGTTTGTAAATAGTCACCTCAAATCTTCGAAATCGAATTCCAAAAAAGTATTCGTTTAATTATTCATTTAATCAACTTTGGAGTCATGTCCATATTATTGCGAACAGTGTCGCACATTTGTCCGATCTCTGATTATATTATATTATTGCCCTCTTACTATTATTCCCCTATTCACAATGTACTATTTTCTTCCAGATGTAATGCGAGGCGGCACGATATCCGTGTCAGCGTACCGCCAGGCGGCGCTACGAGCGTGCGGAGCTAGCAACGTCGAGCAACCCTTCGCCTGCATCGACCTCTCCTTCTGTCTGTCGCTGCTGCAGCGGGGGTACAAGCTGCCGGACCACTCGCCCGTGTCGGTGGGTACACACACACACACACACACACACACACACACACACACACACACGTACCGCCAGGCGGCGCTACGAGCGTGCGGAGCTAGCAACGTCGAGCAACCCTTCGCCTGCATCGACCTCTCCTTCTGTCTGTCGCTGCTGCAGCGGGGGTACAAGCTGCCGGACCACTCGCCCGTGTCGGTGGGTACACACACACACACACACACACACACACACACACACACACACACACGTACCGCCAGGCGGCGCTACGAGCGTGCGGAGCTAGCAACGTCGAGCAACCCTTCGCCTGCATCGACCTCTCCTTCTGTCTGTCGCTGCTGCAGCGGGGGTACAAGCTGCCGGACCACTCGCCCGTGTCGGTGGGTACACACACACACACACACACACACACACACACACACACACACGTACCGCCAGGCGGCGCTACGAGCGTGCGGAGCTAGCAACGTCGAGCAACCCTTCGCCTGCATCGACCTCTCCTTCTGTCTGTCGCTGCTGCAGCGGGGGTACAAGCTGCCGGACCACTCGCCCGTGTCGGTGGGTACACACACACACACACACACACACACACACACACGTACCGCCAGGCGGCGCTACGAGCGTGCGGAGCTAGCAACGTCGAGCAACCCTTCGCCTGCATCGACCTCTCCTTCTGTCTGTCGCTGCTGCAGCGGGGGTACAAGCTGCCGGACCACTCGCCCGTGTCGGTGGGTACACACACACACACACACACACACACACACACACACACACACACACACACACACACACACACACGTACCGCCAGGCGGCGCTACGAGCGTGCGGAGCTAGCAACGTCGAGCAACCCTTCGCCTGCATCGACCTCTCCTTCTGTCTGTCGCTGCTGCAGCGGGGGTACAAGCTGCCGGACCACTCGCCCGTGTCGGTGGGTACACACACACACACACACACACACACACACACACACACACACACACACACACACACACGTACCGCCAGGCGGCGCTACGAGCGTGCGGAGCTAGCAACGTCGAGCAACCCTTCGCCTGCATCGACCTCTCCTTCTGTCTGTCGCTGCTGCAGCGGGGGTACAAGCTGCCGGACCACTCGCCCGTGTCGGTGGGTACACACACACACACACACACACACACACACACACACACGTACCGCCAGGCGGCGCTACGAGCGTGCGGAGCTAGCAACGTCGAGCAACCCTTCGCCTGCATCGACCTCTCCTTCTGTCTGTCGCTGCTGCAGCGGGGGTACAAGCTGCCGGACCACTCGCCCGTGTCGGTGGGTACACACACACACACACACACACACACACACACACACACACACACACACACACACACACACACACACGTACCGCCAGGCGGCGCTACGAGCGTGCGGAGCTAGCAACGTCGAGCAACCCTTCGCCTGCATCGACCTCTCCTTCTGTCTGTCGCTGCTGCAGCGGGGGTACAAGCTGCCGGACCACTCGCCCGTGTCGGTGGGTACACACACACACACACACACACACACACACACACACACACACACACACACACACACACGTACCGCCAGGCGGCGCTACGAGCGTGCGGAGCTAGCAACGTCGAGCAACCCTTCGCCTGCATCGACCTCTCCTTCTGTCTGTCGCTGCTGCAGCGGGGGTACAAGCTGCCGGACCACTCGCCCGTGTCGGTGGGTACACACACACACACACACACACACACACACACACACACGTACCGCCAGGCGGCGCTACGAGCGTGCGGAGCTAGCAACGTCGAGCAACCCTTCGCCTGCATCGACCTCTCCTTCTGTCTGTCGCTGCTGCAGCGGGGGTACAAGCTGCCGGACCACTCGCCCGTGTCGGTGGGTACACACACACACACACACACACACACACACACACACACGTACCGCCAGGCGGCGCTACGAGCGTGCGGAGCTAGCAACGTCGAGCAACCCTTCGCCTGCATCGACCTCTCCTTCTGTCTGTCGCTGCTGCAGCGGGGGTACAAGCTGCCGGACCACTCGCCCGTGTCGGTGGGTACACACACACACACACACACACACACACACACACACACACACACACACACACACACACACGTACCGCCAGGCGGCGCTACGAGCGTGCGGAGCTAGCAACGTCGAGCAACCCTTCGCCTGCATCGACCTCTCCTTCTGTCTGTCGCTGCTGCAGCGGGGGTACAAGCTGCCGGACCACTCGCCCGTGTCGGTGGGTACACACACACACACACACACACACACACACACACACACACACACACACGTACCGCCAGGCGGCGCTACGAGCGTGCGGAGCTAGCAACGTCGAGCAACCCTTCGCCTGCATCGACCTCTCCTTCTGTCTGTCGCTGCTGCAGCGGGGGTACAAGCTGCCGGACCACTCGCCCGTGTCGGTGGGTACACACACACACACACACACACACACACACACACACACACACACACGTACCGCCAGGCGGCGCTACGAGCGTGCGGAGCTAGCAACGTCGAGCAACCCTTCGCCTGCATCGACCTCTCCTTCTGTCTGTCACACACACACACACACACACACACACACACACACACACACACACACACACACACACACACACACACACACACACACACACACACACACACACACACACACACACACACACACACACACACACACACACACACACACAGACACACACACACACACACACACACACACACACACACACATACACACACACACACACGACCATGTGCGCTTACCAAATCTTACTGCCGTCACAACACGGCCTCCGCTTTATGGTAAGCTACAATTTGATACGTTTTTTCTTGAACGCTCACAACTACTGATACCTACATTCGGAGCATGGTGTTAAGAATTTGAGAGCTCGAGATCAAAAGTAAAAGAAAGAACTTCAATTTGTCATACAATAAACCTTATGCTTTATCAAAATATCTCGAGCTATCTAGTTCTTTACGCCATGCAGCGTATTCAATTATTGTGTTTATAATATTCTACGGAGATAATTCAACGGAGAGTTGTGAAGTTTGCGGACGGTTGTGATAGTCGCACGTCTTTGAGTGACTTAAGGTTGGTAGTACCTTTGATACATAATAATACATAATTTATTTCACGTAACAGCACTTGCTAGAATATGACATCCACACTACATTGGGATATGTAGTAACAGCAGAAGTGACGGCGGCGCCACGGCAGCCGACACATCTGCCGAGGCTACTCAGCAGATCTTGGTGCAGCATGTGTAGATTGTGATGCAAGGGCAGCAACAGCCACCGCAGCATCCACCGCAGCATCCACAACCTCCGCAGCACATGATTATTGATTGAATAGTACTACTTAGTAAAGAAATGACCGAAGTCCTAAAGATCGGAACTGGTAGAGTTATAGAAAAGGAGGATAATTCGAAAAGTATATAATTTTTTTGTAGTTTTTGATCGTATAAGAACGAATGATTTGAATGTACATGATACATTAAGCACAGATGTCGCTACTGATTAGTTTCACAATACCGTAGACTAAATTCGCTGTGATTCACGCATGGTAATCTGGTGTAATTGGAAGCAAGTTGGACCGACAATCCAGAGGATGCGGGTTCGAATCCCGTGACAATCAGTCTTTCGCAGTTGATTTTTTCAATGGTTTTCATATTTTACGACATTGTGGGATATTTTAATAACTTCACATTTTCTGAACAGTTATTCAAGAAAGTCAACGGGCACGAAGTCTCCTGGGCGTTAGGGCTCGCCTACACTTCTGTCGTCAACCGCATCGCTGAGACCAAAGTGTAAACTCGCCCTTATAACCTAGAGTCGATGTTCAAGTGGAACTAATAATATGTTAATGTGAACTTTGCTGTGGCAAAGCGTTCGTATTTAACACATTCGTTATGGCAATTAGTTAACATCTCAATTGACCGTTAAAATGTTAATGTCAATCAATCATAGAGTGCTTGGATTATATATGAATATGACAATTCGACTTATTATACCAAAACAAAAAAAGTAGGTATACAAATATGGGTGACTTTCCTTTGACGTCTTCGACGTTTTTAGGTTTGGTTGCATTGTTTTTGTTTTTTCTGACGAATAGTATAAATAACTTATCGGCGTGATAAAATTAGGAGACAATTAATACATGGGTCAGTCATGTATGAATGAGCATTCTATGATCTATTCTTTTCCTATTATGCGAAATATTGAATAGGTGTAACAGCGCAAAAGTTCCTTGCGAAGATAAGTATCAATGTAACAATAACACAATAGTTTGAAGCAAAACATTCAAATGGGCTTTTTATTAAATTCACCGAGCGATCACTTGAAATTTACTGGGCAGTTCCATGCAACAAAGTAATGAAAGCGACCAATTTCTCGCAATTAATTGTGCGAATTTTGCTGCTTTTATGTTTAGATATCAAAATAATACGTATCCAGATATAGTGTATCACTTGCACTTGGATCATAAGTAAATAAACAGACGTCAAATGGTCACTTTCATTACAGTTACATGGATGTACCCTACGCATGTGTTTCTAACGTTGGAACATATTGTGTTTTTATGAAAGTATAATCCATAATCCGCAGTATTTTGAAGGAAATGGCCGAATTCGGTTTAGCAAAATGTGCTGCTGAATATTTTATTGCATTTTATCACTTCCCAAACTATTATTCGCATAGTTTCATTTGGCAGAATCATCACATGGCAAACCAACGTTACGCAGACTTATCTTTCGCTTTATCATGATCCGACCTAACCAAATATTCGGCCAATGAAAGTTAGCAAATAATAATTTCAGTATAGGTCATTTCACCAGAGTTGAGGTGAATGATTACACACACATCCAAATGAAGTACTAATTGCAAAAAATGTAATGAATGAATGAATGACTTGCATCAAAATATTGAAGCAAATCCCTTGAACAAACTTTTTGGTCAATCTTACAGTTGCAATTGGGTTTGCTGTCAGTACGAAAAAAGAACACTAATTTCAAATTCCCCGTGTGTTTACATGACATGTTGATGTTTGCGTGACCTCAACTCTCGTGGAACTATCTATAATTGTTGGTATGTCATGTGAATCATCTGTCTTATGGTTGTTGGTTGGGATTTTGGGAAGTAAAATTATGCGAAAAATATTTTGGCGAAATAGCAGTGCACCGTCAGAATTCATATTGCTATATGTATTGCAGGCTTCATAACTTAGAAATTGAGACAGAAACAAGCTCTGGCGTTTCCAAGTAAATATGAATGCCAAAAATATTCTGTATATCTTTAGCAATAAGCAATTTACGAATATTTTATCAACTTGATATGTTTCCAAGAGCAAAACTAGTTGAATTTGTAAAAAAAATCATTAGAATGTTTTGCTCATGACTTTAATTTGCATTTAAGATAACGCAGAAAATGTATTTTCGTTAGAAGGCAATTGAATATTTTTTTAAATCTTAAGACAATGCAATATTTAATTATAATATTACAATTAAACATTTTTTGTATAATTAGATTAAATTCTTTAACACAGTGATTAAAAAAAATACTAGTATTAATAACGTTGTGGAAATGTTTTTTAATGTTGATTTTGTTTTAATATTTTGTTATTTTATGTTATGATATGAAGTCCATATTATTCTTTTGTTGTTTATAAATTTATCTGATGTTTGGATGAATTATCCAAAAATATGTCATATGATTTTTGTTTATTAAATTTAATTTATAAACACCATGACTTGAATTTCTTTAATTGAAATGTTATATTTGATATCCTGAACTGGGGTTACCACTAAGTGATTACAAGAATCTTATTATAATCTGTACTTACCATCTAGACAAGAGGATATAATATCCCAATAGTGTCCTTGTACTATAGTCAACCAATTGAACCAATAGGAACATGGTTCCGTCAAAATATCGTTCTAAATCAGATTGTAAGAAATTTCTTGCTACTTATCAGTTTGATATGGTTCTAGAGTAGATTTGATAATCGTTGTAAATCGTAGTTTTACAATTAGTCTCTCTAAGACCGGTATTAAACCTGTGGGTTCTTTCGTATGTCGTAGGAACGGAGCTATATAGGTAGTTTCATTAGAGTTGAGGTGAATGATAACACACACATGTAAATTAAGGACTAATTGCAAAAAAAAATGTGAATGAATTGTACATTACTGCAGACGCCGGGATAGATGGGCTTATCGGCTGAGTACGTATGGACAGTAATACGAAACCGGTAAGCCCATTTCACGGCGAGGCATGTATAGTGCTTTTCTCAAACATAAGTATGCAATGAAATAAAAAATACGACAATCAAAAAAACAGAAATTAGCTCTTTAGCCTGTTCATGAAAACCGACGCCATGTTTTAAAAAAATATTACCGGCCTAGGCCGTTAAATTCGTATGAAAATCCTTTACTATTATCTCGAGGTCTTCCGCCTGCAACGTCATACTTTAAAGCCCATTATGACGAACATAATGACAACATTTCATTGCATGTTTGAGAAAATGACTTAACGTGACAAGCGTCAAAATATTGAAGCAAATCCGTTAAACAAACTTTTTGGCCAATCTTACAGTTGCTATTAGATTTGCTGTCAGTACGAAAAAAGAACACTAATTTCAAATGCCCCTTGTGTTTACATGACACGTTGTTGTGTGCATGACCTCAACTCTCGTGGAACTACCTATACTAATGCGATAGTGATATTCACCTATAATTCATTAGTAAGGTCAAGCGGGGCAAATACAACTATGAGGTAATTTCAACTAATGGACTTTTAATCTGTTTTTAAGAACTTTTGGAAGATACCTAGATCATTCTTTGATTTATTTCAAAAGCAACTCAATACAATAGTAGGTAAGTATGATTTTTTTACAAATTAAGAGTAGGTAATTTCAATTAGTCGGAATTACCTCATAGTTGCATTTGCCCCGCTTGACCTTATAGCTCCGTACAACTTACGTAAGAACCTTGACAGGTGTAACCCCAGCCTAACAGTAAGTTGCAGAAAAAATACCAGACTACAGGCCAAACGCCTCAAACTTTGATAGAGCTCTACCGTGTCGTTTTAATATACCTATTAGTCTATAATTACAACCATATTCTAAACTGCAACCTGAATATTTATAAATATACCTATAAATTTATACACATACATTTATAAACCAATCAAAGAGGTTACTTTAAATATTACTTCTGGTATTTTACTCCTGCAGGCCTAGTCAAGAAAACATTCTACAATCGTATACGATAAGCGATTGTAATAAATGGGTCAAATTCTTTTCGTTGTCTTATTTTGTGTCCCTAAAAACGTGACACAGTTGTGATTTTTGTATGAGATGTTTTGTTTTCAATTTCTGATGTATGGATTAAAATCTAGCGCGAAAAAGAAATACCAGTGCACCGGATTTTTTTAATATACTGAGTCGATACAGCAACTAATATCGTGACAGAGTGGTATGAAACAAGACAACGAAAAGAATTTTGACCCAAATGTATGACAGATTCGAACGAAAAGTCACGTGACCATTTCTATACAATATTATGGTCACGTGACTTATCGCTTATCGTATACGATTGAAGAATGGCACTTTGGCTAGGCCTGCTAAGGCTCAAATTTCTACTATACTTGCCGCAAAACTATTTGGCGACTGAGGGCATATTGCTATCTCTCTCACCCTGACCTGGAACTAACAAGTGTAACGTAGATAGCAAGACACCTTCAGTCGCCAGATTTTGCGGCAGGGATACTAACTCATTTATTCGTTAACGTCTCCTAACTTAACAAGCCGCTAAGTATTGTTTGTCCCTTTCGCTCTTATGAACATAATGATAAGACCGATAGGGACAAAAAATATCTAGTGGCTTGCTAAGTTAGACGTTTATGAATAAAGAGGTAATTAATTACAGAGACGAAGGCAACACTCAAACAGTACGACGTAGGTGTTTCTGAAACAAATACTTTTTGCTGGTGGTAGGACCTCGTGCGGGGTCCTCCCTGATAGCTACCACCGTCTTACCCCTTAACCTGCCGCTAAATAGCAGATTTTGCACTGCTGTGTTTCGGTTTGGGGGTAAGGTAGCCGGTGTAATTACTGGCATAGAGAGAGGCAATCCATCTAAGTCCTCTGGGTAGGCAGCGCATAGGCGATTTTCTGATCGCTATGTCCATGGGCCTCAGTTCCTGCTTTCCATCAGGTGACTGAGAGCTCAGTTGTCTGCCTTCGTCACATAAAAAAAGTACTAATTAAGGTAGAATGTTTTTTTATCAACAGATCGTTCAAACTGCGAAACAAAAAGTTTTTGACTAAATAAATATATTCTCAAGGAAATAATTCCAACATGAATATGAGCTGTTTTCCAATGGACTTTTATCAAACGACCTCTAAATTATCGGAATATCTTTGGGGGTGAACATGTTGGAACACCTCTTTGATTGGAATACAGATACAGGTTCGGTATATAATATTTTTGGGTACTATTTTCTCCTATCAAGCCTGATGTTTTTTACCCCTTTACATGTATAAATAAAGCTATGTATTTTATCGATGTCCTGTACTTTTAGGTGACTTTAACAATGTTAAGAGCAATTACTCGGTAAATTGATTTAAATTTCCACGATGATCACTCCTATTTAACGATAAACGGGTCTTAATCGCGTAAACTTACGTTTAATTATATCCTGACGTTTCGGGCACGTACACCTGTGGTCGCAGGCACACAGACATAAGTTACCCACCCGCCTTTGTTTTTTGTGTTTTGTAAACCGTTGACCGGATGGCATTGTTTGCCAGCTAAAAGTACGGGCTGTGTGAATATAATATTTCGATGGATAGTATTAGCTAGGCTGTGAAGATGTTGGTTCGACAGTTACTGTCAAAGAAATGCGTTCGCAAGTGATTAGGGGTGAATCAACTTTTTTCTGCCTGTTATTGCCATGGTTACTGTCGCCTGAGTCACGCTGGTTTTATGCAAAATTATTCTACTTCATTTATGCAAACATTCATATTATAGTCCATGTTTGTAGAGGACCCATCAAGTTTAAGTATCATAATTATGCATAAAACCAACGTGATTCAGGTGACCGTAAGCATGGTAATAACAGACAGAAAAAAGTTGATTCACCCTTAGTCACTTTAATTCACGTATTTTATGACGCGATGTTTTTATACATTTGAGCAGGTACCTTTACATTGACTGTACTATACGGTATAATTATACTTATGAAGGAGAGAGAAGTTAGTCAGTGTATTTTTTACTATGAATAAAGATTTTCTTAGGCTCTATAGCAGGTTTTTCCGCAAAAATCTAATATATTACAAATGTTCTGATGATTCCCTAGTTACGTATTGGAACGCATTATATTAAAAATTGGTAATTATATTAACCGACTTAAAAAATGAAGAGGTTCTTAAGTCGACTGACTTTTTTGTATGTTACTCAATATCTCCAAATCGATTTTATAATTTTTTTTCTATCGTACGGGTATAACCCCGACCCGATATATGTAGTCCTCCTTGGCTCAAGTCGGGGTCTGAAGATGAGATCTTGTTGAAAATCTTATGGAGTCGGTTTAATTTTTTTTTATTTGTCTTTCTATTTATTTTAACACTGCGACTAACTTCTCTAGACTTAGACGTAACACGTAAACATTTTTGTAGCACTAATATCCCGTCGTCGGTTGACAACCAAAACTCATAAAGTAACAAATACCAGTAGGTAATATAGCTCGTATCTCAATTCTGATTCAAAACTGACATACGAGGTTGCTAAGAGTACTCAAGTTTTTATAGTGAGGGTTGTCGGCCGAGGATTTTTAAATTTGGTAGCACCCGTTTACAACTTAATGTAATTGTAAATAAAAACCCAAAGTTTTAACTCGTCACCTAAGATTAGAGCTGAAAATTGCGTAACAATATATTGCCTCGATTTAAGCACAACACAAACCGTATGTAGCCCTATTACTTTGTGTTTTAGGTTCATATTTAGTATATTATTTATTTATTTCATAATAGGAACTCAATTTACACATAATAAATCCGCCGCAGGCTTCGTCAAGATGCTACAAAATGGAATCAGCAACAAGCTTCGTCATACTCACTAATGACAATATCCGCAACAGGCTTCGTCAATAGAACACAAAAAAAAAAAAAAAAAGTTCATATTCACTGCGAACCACGAACGAAGTATTGCCTCCCTGTAACACTTACGTACGAATTCAACAAGTGCGAGAGGGAGGCAACACTTCGTTCGTGGTTACCGCGGCGCTCGTATATTTATGACAATCACGGCATTATACTATAAACGGGTGAATCATTTTTTTTTGTTTGTTATTGCCATGGTTACAGTCTCCTGAGTCACTCTGGTTTTATCAAAATTATGCAATTTGTAAATGAGCCATTATGGAAAGGGTTATTAACGCAAGAAAAATGCATGCTTGCATTGTTTAAGTAGCATAATTTTGCATAAAAC
Organism: Thaumatotibia leucotreta; assembly: GCA_025490895.1. Taxonomy (NCBI): domain Eukaryota; kingdom Metazoa; phylum Arthropoda; class Insecta; order Lepidoptera; family Tortricidae; genus Thaumatotibia; species Thaumatotibia leucotreta. The sequence continues at coordinate 64,754 of JALPQI010003311.1, forward strand.
CTGCGTGACTCAGGAGACTGTAACTATGGCAATAGCAGAATAAAAAAGTTGATTCATCCATTTCTTTGGCTTAGGTATATTATTTTACCTATAATGCTTTATTTGTTGGGTTGGTACTTGTGGTAGGTATCAGTAACATTTTAAAAACAATCCGTTGCTTACAGAGTGAGAATTATTTTTAAGCAATTTAATTAATAACAAAGATTTTTTCGATTAACCATTTTATATAAGCACAAAATTATTTTTGATATTATTCGAAGGTTGTGTGCCTAATTTAATCTGAAAATGTTTTCTAAAAACATTTCACCGACTTTCTTATGACATACCTAAGCACTAATGTAATTTAATATGTAAATTTAATGTATTATAAGGTACATCTAGGCCGCTTCAATGCCCTGCCAATGCGCCTGTAGTTTTAGCTTGAGATCGAGACTAACTATGATTTTCGGCTGAGATCGGGACTGAATCTCCTTGTATGGTCCTCGGCGACCTTTGCAAGACTGCTATGCCAATATTACAGGGTTCTATTTCTACTTTCATAATTAAATCTGGACTAAATTTCAGTAAGACAATGTTCCAATTCCAAGTAGGCAAAAGTCGAACATAGAACCGGGTTACTCATGTATTTAAGTCAATGATTGCTCGACATGTTTCGGCAACGACGGGGGTGCTCCGGACGAGGACCTTCTTAACGGGTCGAAACATATTGAGCAATCATCGACTTAAATACGTGAGTAACGCGGTTCGATAATATTTTAATATGTTTGAGTCTCACGTTAGTTATAATTCTAAAATAGTACCTGCAGCGCAGACGTTATCCTGGTATATGTAGGTATAGGTTAAAAAAATCCACTGGTTCCGCTTTCTATGTCATAATTTTAGTACAGTCGGTCATCTTTACAGCAGTCAAGGTAGCCTTAAGTACCTTTAACCACTTTCATTTCTATACTGACTTGACAGTCAACGTCATACAGGGTTTTTATTCACCGTTTGAATTTTAGAGAGTTCGGTAATAAAATCGGATGTTTCATACATTTCCGCCGCCTAATAATAAATTTGAACGCTGAATAAAGACTTTGTTGCAGTCAAAGTAACTAGTCGTTCGGTTCATTATAGATTGAATACCTATGAAATTACATACCAAAATGGAGTAGTAACTGAAACTAAATGCGTGCATTGGTGGTGTATTCAGGTGGTCTGGGCGCAACTATAAATGCTACCCAATATTTTATGAGAACATGAGATTTTTCCATTTTTGAGGCATTGTATGAGACGTTTTGTATAAGCTTCCTGCACTTAGGCATAGTATGTACAGACGCCATCATGTATGGTGGGCAAAAAACGCATTTTCTCAGACGTTCGAGTTTGACATAAACCCTGTACAGTCAGCAGCAGATATTGCTTAGCGGGTAGGGTGTTTACAATGATCTTAACACACTTTTATAATCTTAGCAATAAGGTCGTGTCAAGTTCATTTTGAACACCCTGCCCGCTTAGCAATATCTGTTGCTGACTCCTATCCTTTAATATCCTTTTTTTGTTTGTACTTTAAAGTGTACAGGCTTAGCACATGATTGGTGCGACAGTATATCGCCGCGAGATAGATCTCCCGTCCTTCACTAGCTATATTAACAAAAGAGGGACGGATAGTTTATCATATACGCTTATATGCGATTATATACGCCAATCATGTGCTAAGTATACAGGTGAAGTGCTTACTGACTGTAGTAGTACTGCGGCCCTACCGCGAAAAACGAAATTCGTAAATTTCGAGGATTTGTCTCTCTCACTCTAATGACGCCTTCGTTTGAGTGACAGAGAGAAATCCTCGAAATTTCCGAATTTCGATTTTCGCGGTAGTAGGCCTGGCCCAGTCATCATGCCTATGACTACTACTTCATGTGCTTGAAAAGTGCGTTCAGATATTTTGGAGCGCGTCATTTAGAGCTTAGTAGCCACACGATATATTTGATGGCGATTGTACTGTGACAACTTGGTGTTAACTGTAAACTGTACAAATTTAATAAACGTTGAATCTTAAAACTCGTTTACTTTTTATACTCATAATTTTATCACCTTGCAAACTTTGCTACGAATATTTCGTCGTTATAATTAATTACTCAAACACGAATCTGCAACACTCACTTGATGGACATGGGCCAATCACTTTTTTATATCACTCGTCCCCATAGTTACGTTCTCCTGGGTCACCCTTAAAATACCAATTTAAGAGGATAAAAATGTAGGTAGGTACAGTCGACGTCAAAGATATCATGAGTATCATGACGGTTTGGGTGCCAAAAATATATTTACACGACCTAAATGTCAGGGCAATAAAGTCGTGTAAATATATTTTTGGAACCTAAATCGTAACGATATCTTTGACGTCGACTGTACATACATACATAACTTTGATTTTTTTTACAGTTTTGTTCGCTGGTGGTAGGACCTCGTGCAGGGTCCGCCCGGGTAGCTACCATCGAAATAGTACTGTGTTCAGGTTTGGGGGTAAGATAGCCGGCGTAATTACTGGCATAGATAGAGGCAATCCATCTAATTCCTCAGGGTAGGCAGCGCATAGGCGATTTTTTGGTCACTATGTCCATGGCTCTCAGTTCCTGCTTTCCATCAGGTGGGCTGAGAGCCCAGTTGTCTACCTTCGTCACATAAAAAAATTAATTAATTAACTTCACACGCTTTGTATTTGACAACCATTCTTATTTTACATACAAACAAGCTCGCAACCACAGTTTGCAATTGCGTGGATAGCTAAGGTACTAAATATAGGTATAATTATTAAAATAAAACCAATACTTTATCATAATTTATTTATTAAGAACCATTCAGTAGGTACAATAAAAATGTAATTCTAATGCACTTAATATTTGAGTCATTTCAGTCTCGTCTAAAATGATTATTAATTTCTATTACTATTGAGATTACGCGTAAAAATTACCATCAACCGAAATACTTTGTTACCGCCATTAAATCCATTAGCCAGTGGTCGAACCATAAGTTGGAAAGTAAAGGATACTTTAGGGTGCTTAGCCAAGTTGCCAATCGCTAGCGCTTCATCGTTAATCGCAGCTAACCGTCTTTGTCGCACTAATATGAAAGAGTGACAGAGAGGGAAAACTACGTTACGCTACTAAGCGCTAGCGATTGGCATCTTGGCTAAGCACCCAGGTTTTACTGGATGCATTCTATCGCGTTCGTACTGATATATATACTAGTGTTACCACCATACAATGAGATACGGCGGCGTCATTAACGCATCATTACTTTCTATCAGAGTTGGCCAAAAAGTAATATGATTACTTCTGTATATTACATTTGTATACAAAAGTAATCGGAAGGAGTAATCATATTACTTTTTGCCCAACTCTGCTTTCTATTCGGCTCGCTCGACCAAATACGCGAGTAAGAGCGGGAAGATTACAAATTAAACGCGCGTTAATAACGTAGCGAAATCTGATGGTAGGGCTACTGTTTTATTCCACGTTAACCGTTTTGAAGCCACAGGCCGGGTCTATATTACGCCGTGGACCGAGACTTATATATCGGTCTTTGGCGTCCAAAAGGTTAAGTTTGACATTATTTGATTACGATAATAACAAAGTATTTAGGCTGTTACAATGTTAGAAAAGTTCACTATAAACATAGTGATGTAACTGGTCCTACGGAGCTAATGTACATGCAGCCCGGCTAATTGTCACTATCATAACTTTCTAGCACAAGTACGCAGGAATGGGTACAATCTGCGTCATATAGTTAAATAAGACCGATTCAGAGTTGGGCAAAAAGTAATATTATTACTCCTTCCAATTACTTTTGTGTAATTTAGATTACTTTACCAACTCTGGAACGATTACCGATTAGTTACCGGGACAATAATGTTTAAGCATAGTCAGCGTCAAATACTTTGCAGCATTAAATCAGTAGGTATAGTCCATTTCAAATTCGAAGGCCCGATGCCACTCGAAACTTTTGCCATTTAATTGGTCCACTACAAATTGGCACGTGTGGTACACCGATGTATGCATAAAATATCACGCCACAAAAGGGCCTGGCCAGGTTTCTTTTGTTATCACTGACCCTATTGCTGACGCCTAATGACTTTGTTAAGTGGAATCGAGAAATTGTTATTTGAAATGGACTTTACCTACAATAATAATTTTATGTACTTTCGTTGCTTCAAAGTAAATTACGCCGACTGTACGCTGAAACCCTAGAACGCTTTAGAACCATGTGAGCATGACAAATAGTAAGAGATTTTTTACAATCTGATTTACAACGTTACTTCGACGTGGTTCCTAATATGGCTCCAATTATTAAACTACAATCTGCGACCATATATAACATGAACGTCTAACGCCAGCTCGAAAATGCCCCCGAAATCAATTGTTCAATTATGCCAAGATGGGCAGGACATAGCGCTTTTCTTAACACCGCGCATATTTCGGCGCAACACCTTTGACAAATGTTTATAGAATATAGCCAATAAAAAGTTTGGTGGACCAATCACAACTATTTTTAAATGGCGGTTTAAGTTTTTATAGGTTGACATTGAAATAAATTGCCGTGATGCAGTAAAGAAGGGGTGACATTTGTCAACTAAAATTCAGGACCGTTTTTGAAAGGCAATTTACTATGGCGTGCGGCTTCCATGTTTTATTTATTCGTAGACTACAATCTATTAGGTACTGCATCTGTATGATCCATAAGTTTAACTCGGTAACTATGTATAATCCCAATCATTCCTTTGGTTTCTTGTATTTTTCTTATTCACAGATTAGAAAATGTTACCTTAGAACTGTGTAATTAATATAAGTAATTGAATTTACCTATTCACTGTTACTTTTATTATTAACAATAGTTGGGTGAGCTTTTCGGGTTGTTTTATGGCATAACTACTCATACTTTTCTAACGAATACCTAGGTATTTAGATAAATAGCCATTAGAAAGAAAAGATTATTCTATATCAACCTACTTGTGCGAGTAGTCAATTATTGTAAAGAATGACAAATATTTTAACAGTAACACCAATATTTTTAGTATAAAAATGTTGATATCAGAATGATGTAAGATTTTCTATAACTTCTAACACAGTAGTACATCTTTTATGGTGTACTTCAATTAACAATTATATGGAAAACACAAACAACAATAATTAATGGTAGTGACTTTCAAATGTAGATATCTAACTAAGACACAATTTAAGTAAACGTAAACTAACATTTTGACTAATAACTTTACAACCATAGACAATCCGACTGAATAAAAAAAACTTGAGAAAAAAAACACATTTTTAATAGCTAGTAGCTACTCTAAAAACAGTAGGTAAGGAGACACGTAATGTGAATTAGAGTCTATAATTTATTAAGACTAGATGAATTCATGAGTGATTTTGATATACGAAGGTTCGAGAGTCATCTAATTTATAATACATTAAGTATTGCAACTAGATCTCAATGTAGATAAAGATATTAGAATTCATACTACTCGAACTAATATATTATGTAAATGTCATTCACAAATATTTACATAAAAAAATCTCTGATCTAGATTCCAGTAGCCGTACCATGAGGTCCATGAGCTACCTACTGTCGCATTATTAACGCGGACTTATTTCTATCTATCTCGCTCGTACTCGCGTGTTGGTGCGAGCGAGATCACAGAAAGTAAGTAAGCATACCGCACTCTTAGCACAAGAGTGAGACGGCGGTATCTCGCGGGAGGGGTAGACACCTGTCCCTGTTTAATTAATACAGTTAGACAGTGATAGGTGCCAATCTCGTCCGCGACATACTGTCACGTCCCCATGTCGCTATTGTGCTAAGCCGCGGCGATTGGCCACTTTGTCAGCAAAAGACTACGTACACGGAAACCGGCATTAAATGTATTAAAAAGTTATGTTTTAATATTTTTAATACAATGTTTTGGGTGTTTCTATCATTTCGTGCAAATCATATGTTTGCTGAAATAAAAAATAAACTAACTCCTAAATTAATTTCAAATATTTTTTATATGTTGCGTGAGGTGCATAGGTATACTTAGCATCTAAAATTAATTCTATTATTGCAACATAAAATATATAAATAAAATATAAACATGCTAAAAACTCATTACCATCACCGGTCAGAACCTAGATTTACAGATTTGAGAGCGAATTACATAACTATTACATGTACTACTTTGATTCAACCACTTAATTTAGATGAAGTATTTATAAGGGAATGAAAGTTTAGTGGTTTAACAGTTTTAATACTGAATATTTAAATCCACTGCAGCAAAATCTTTTTGTCAAGAAAATAATTTCATTACCATATAATAATATATAGTTTGCAACAACGGAATTGGCCAGTAGGCATTGCAAATGTTATTCTATACGAAGTTCCCTCTGTCCGCGATCCCCACCTCAGTCGGCTAGTAAATAGTGAACAAGACGGACGTGTGCCATTTTTTTTATGAAAAAATATATGGCGGCGGAGTTTTGGATTTGGTACAGTTTTTTTTCATTACCATTTGCACTGTTTTGATATTAATTTTTAAGTGTTTTATTGAACTGTGAATACTTAAATAATGAATATTCTATTCGAATGCTTAGTGAATGAATGGACCTGCAATTGCATTTATTTTTAAAGAGTTAATCTACAAAAGGTAAGGAAAAGTCATTACCATTCTTGTCATTACCGTAATTTACTGTTAACATACTAAAGAGATTGGTAATGAACTAAAAATTATGGTAATGAATATCAGTATTAAATTCTTGCTACCATCTTATGTTAATTACCATTCTCGTTTTTTATCATGCACCTGACTGTTGAAAGTAACAAGTAATATTCAAAACTACATTTTCAGTAGGTATATTCCAAATATAACAAGTTATTCATTAAAATATCTCAAAATTCAAACTTAAACTTTCGACTACGTTATTTATTTTTTTGACCTATCATTACCAACATCGCGTTTTCATTCCCATATTCTATACGTCATTACCATTTCTTTTGGAAAAATCTTTTGTTCATAAATCGGTCAATTTTGCGTACAATTGAAAATGTATTACAGATTAATGTTTCTTTTTCGTAAGTCTTACCATTGCCACAACAAAAAAATGAAAATAAAAAATTCTCCCAAATTCTCCCAATTTGCACGAAATGATAGAAACACTCTTTTACTTTGATTTAATAATAATAAGTATTTCAACGTACCTAATCCAAATAAATACATGTGAGTCTTCATTAAATATACTAGTGATGGCTTTGGTATGCGTCACAACTCAGCTTTTCAATATTCTAGAAGAAAATAATACATCTACTTAATATTCTGAGAATAGATAAGTAGTAGATAATAATCAAACTATTATTTTAAACAGGAGCGGATGTCACATATTTCGTATGCAAGTTTCAACATTAATAGTCATAATGATTAACTTTTTTGTCGACATTGACTTGATAACAAGTCAGAACATTGCCCCATATGCCACGACCTGACATCAAGTCTGAAAATTCCACCTTCAGTCGACCAGACAAAGTTGAAAGTTTTTTACGTGCAACATGTTATTTGGCGATGGTGGTACGCTAACTATCATCTGCCAATTTTTTTATCAAGTTCATCATCATCGTTTCAGCCATAAGACGTCCAAAACCGAACACAGGTCTCCTCTTTGGCCTCCACATATACAGGTTGGAAGCGACCTGCGTCCAGCGCCCCCTGGCGATCTCCATAAGGTCGTCTGTCCATCTTGTGGGTGGACGTCCAACACTGGTAATCCCACAATATCGTAACAGATGTGAAAACCATACTCATTTACCATACCATAGAAAAAAATAACTACGAAAGACTCTGGTTGTCACGGGATTCGAACCCGCCTCTTCCGAGTTGCTCCCAATTACACCAGACTACCTTCCGTCAATCACAGCGAATTTTTCCAATGGTATTGTGAATCTAATCAGTAGCGACATCATCATCATCATCATCATATTATCAGCCGAAAGACGTCCACTGCTGAACATAGGCCCCCCCAAAGATTGCCACAATGACCGCTCCTGCGCCACCCGCATCCAGCGGACTCCTGCGACCTTCCACCAGGTCATCGGTCCACCTTGTGGGGGGCCTACCCACGCTACGCCTTCCGGTACGTGGCCGCCACTCAAGAAGCGACATCTGTACATACTTAATGTTTCGAAGGTACTACAACCTTAAGCCACTCCTAAGACGTATGCCTCACATAATCGTCCGCAAACTCCTACACTGGGTCCTATACTAGGTTTGCCAAATTATGGTTTCCACTCGAGCGCTTTACGACCCCATTGTCCAGCTGCAACTTGTCTACACCAGTATTAATGCTATTTGGCTGAAACAGGGATATGATACCGGTTTTTTCACCATACAAAAGAACGGCTCTGATTTCGTTCTTTTTCGTTCTTCCGTCTATAAATTCTTTGTTAGTGTAGTATAACTCAAATATACGATGTTGTTAATTACATAAAATATTGAGTACTGCATAAAAAGTGCAGGTCTTTAAAAAAAAACCAGTTCCGATCCCTGGGCTGTAATTCTAAATGTCGAACTTGCAAACGAAATATACTCATAGCTCGACTTTGTGCCTGCATTAAAACACTATTAAAGTTTCTAGCAAAGTCCTTCAAGATTCCTACGACCTAAGAGTTGGTAGTATGACAAAGGAAATGACAGATTTACAGCTTCTTATACCAGAATAGGTAGTGCTCTCCATCCTCCACCAGGAGGTCGTCGACTCCTAGAACAATAACGTATGGTTAAATTATGATACGTGTGGAAAACACAAGATATAGTTTAATTAATGGTAGATAGAATGGTGGTGGTTGTTGGACATTTTTAAAAGCTGACATTGATCTTAGTCCTTAAAACTTGTAATTCGTTTATTTTGATGGTTTAGTGCTCTACCGTGTAGCAAGGTTACCATTGGTCAGCGGCGGAGTACGAATATGTACTGCTATGTTCCTTCCTGGTTGACCAGGAATTCAGAAGTGTGAAGAAATTGAAAACTTACCAACGGGAGCT
>JALPQI010003312.1:0-72600 GCA_025490895.1 Thaumatotibia leucotreta
GTGGTTTCAATTTCAAATATCTTATATAATTTAATATCTGGAAAAGAAGTAAAACTACTAGGGAAACATAATAAGTATAATCACTAAATTTCAAATTAAATAATTGTTCATATGGATGTCGATAGAATAGTCGATATTTCATCAAGCACTAGTGAAAAGTTCATTTTTGCACCCGTAGTCCGGGATTTGGTAATAAATGTATCGGAATGACAGATTTCTACGAAAAGTCATCAGACCATTTTCAAACATTACACTGTGGTTCGTGTTTTACTTATTTTGTGTTTTAATGTGTATATTATATTGTTGTCACAAATAAATGTTCTTTCTTTTTTTCTTTCCTTCTTTCTAAAGGTTTAAAATACTGTCGGCTCCTGGTCTAGGAATGGTTGGCGACGAGCCATGCACTGACAGCGCGGACAATTTGTCGCACATATTGTGCACCCGCAATACTCTAACATACCATTTTACTAACGTATATTACACAATACGTGGTTAAACGTAAGTTACAAATTATGAGAGATTTCGAAATCTGTTCTTAGGAACCATTGCCTCGATTTAAGGTATAATTATAATGGCACTATATTTTTTGCATTATTTGTTTGTTTGAGAAAAGCACTAGGTATACATGACTCGGTGAAAATGGATTCCGGGCCTCGTTACCTATCCGGCCTGGCTCGCACGCTCGCTCGGCCGTATATATATACCAACTTGGCCGAAAATCCTAATTTTCCCGGCCTCTGATGTAATGTACTATTTATCTATTTTATATATTCTATCTAGCGGTGACACCCCCCTTCCACCATTCATGTGCCTACAGTAAGCTTATGGTGGCCGGGTTTTTAATCGCCTATCGTTGCGGAAAAGACGGCATGTCATGTTCTAACTAATTGACATGCCATGTGGTAACGGAAGTAAGAACAACTACATTTGTCATAACCCCAATTCTTCCCGTGGGTGTTGTAAGAGTACAATAAGACCGGCCATACACGGGCCGTACAAATGTTTGCTGTCGGCCTGCAGTTCCCGTACAAACTGACTGAAGCGGTTCGCGGTCACTTAGACGGTCCATACGGACCGTCTAAGTGATCGGATTTACACTGACTATTTACTTATTGAAGATTCATGATGGGCATCAGGGTGCTTAGACAAGTTGCCAATCGCTAACGCTTAGTCGTCAGTCGTAAACGAAAGGCAGCTAAGAGCTAACTGTCTTTGTCGGACTAATATGAAAGGGTGACAGAGAGGGAAAACTACGATACGCTGCTAAGCGTTAGCGATTGGCAACTTGGCTAAGCATCCTGTATCGTCATATTGGACACACTACTGTGATCGCCATCTGCTTGCTCAGCGTCACGACTACCGTCGGGTGAGAATGCAATTGTGCTATACGCCATTTGCCTTGGTTTAGAGGAGAGCGAAATGAAACAAAAAAAATATTTCTTGTAATGCCTTATAATTTTGCAATATTTAACTTAACTGACACTTTAGTATATTAATTTACTATTTTTTGTTGCATATAATTAATGTTTAACTTATAATAGTCATGAGATATCAGTAGTTTTACAATTGCCATATCCATTTTGGTAAGAAAATGTTTAACTTGCTATGTATGATATGACACAAACTTATGGATGTGTCACAAAATGTCAAGAAAGGTAGACATTAAAAGCAATTGTTTATGCAAATAAAAGTTATTTTACGACTAGATTTATTTCAAGTCAAGACGATAATTTATCTCGAATATGAAGACATAATTATTCACGTGAATACCTATGGTGCCAACATTGATTTCTAATATTTATGTGAATATTTTTTTTACTTTCTTGTAAATAGGTACCATCTAATAGGTGACGTTCTCTATTTTGTGAAATGATAAGCTTTTCAACGATATCTAGTGCTAATGTAAAAAATATCGATGAGAACAGCTTATAATACATATATATCCTGACGTTTCGGGCATAACGTTACACCCGTGGTCGTAGGCAGACCTACTGCGACCACGGGTGTAACGTTATGCCCGAAACGTCAGGATATAATTAAACGTAAGTTTACGCGATTAAGACCCGTTCGTCTTTAAAATATGAGTGATAATCGTGAAAGTTTAAATCAATATAGCTTATAATACGTTTACTAATGAATGACATATTAAAGTTATTATTTCTTATCAACGAATAATATTACAGTTTAAGTACCTAAATACACGCTCTATAAATTAAAAGACATGTCATATAATATGTACTTCTAGAATAGTGACCGAGGCTTCCTGTGGCCAGGACTTAAATGGCCAGGAAATAATATGAATGACACAAATCATTATAAATCAAACCTACCTTCTTTATTGTCATTTATCAAAAGAGAGGGTAGGTAAAAAAAGTATCGAATATTCGATACAATCAAATCGATTAATGGATTATGTCACAAAAATGTTGATCGGTTAGCCGCTTGGCACACTGATAAATAGGCTATTAATCGTATATTTGTGTCATGTCCGGACATGGCACAATATTGTAATCAGTATTTATTGCGGTTTGAGGATATGGCACAAAAATATATGTTTAAAAAAAATATAAAATAAGAATTTTAAAACTCGATTACTGTTATGAACTACAAAAAAAAAATGCTATCAAGAACCATTAAAAACCGATTTTGCTTGAAAATGGATATGGCACAATTGCATTCTCACCCGACGATATAATACCTATATAGGACAGAGGTATTAAAAAACATACAGTCGCATTGAGAACCTCCTCTTTTTAGGGTTCCGTAGCCAAATTGGCAAAAACGGAACCCTTATAGATTCGTCATGTCCGTCTGTCCGTCTGTCCGTCTGACCGTCTGTTCGTCTGTCACAGCCGATTTACTCGGAAACTATAAATGCTATAATGAAATTTGGTTAGGATATGTGTTGTCCTCCCCTGGTGTGGCCCTCCATACATGTAACTGAGGGATAGAAAAAAATTTAGTTGTATATGTATAAGCGTGTGGGGTATTAATAGAAAGGTCTTTGAAAATGATATAAAGGTTTATAAATCTCATTTTTATTTAAGCAAATCGTTTTCGAGATATCAGCTCTCAAAGTCTGAAAAATGTGTCCCTCCCTCTATTTTTTAAACTACGCGATATAAAATTCTAAAAAAATATTTGTTACGCACATTAATAAATTATATCAACGATTTTTGGTTTGATTAAATTATCTCTTATAGTTTTTGAGGTAGGTTGATTTAACTGTATTTTTTAATGATAAATTGATAATGGTACGGAACCCTTCGTGCGCGAGTCCGACTCGCACTTGGCCGGTTTTTTTTAAATCGGTTGATTACAGAAAACATTTTATTAAAAAAATCAATGTGTAGCAAATATTAAAATGGATTTTTTTCAGACAATTGAAATAAATAACAGAATATTTATATGATCGGGCAATGAACCAATTTACCCCTAGACATAATCAATAATCATACACCCTCGCCGAAGTGTCGAGTAGAAACACTCGAAATTATTTAATGCCCTTGTTGTGCAATCTATTATTTTCACTCTTATCAAAATGAATCTCATTATGAGATAACAGCAAAATTTTAAATTCATTTCCAAGAACGGAACACGTTTTCCAACTTTGATTAAATAGTCCAGTTGACCAAAGGTCGGATACATCGTTATCAGAGGCAATTAATCTCTTAATCCGGGGTTAGCGGATCAGATTTGATTTAAGGGATAGCAGATAATTCCTCACTTCGGAGTTTATTAGTTAGGGGTACACGAGATCTGTATGTACCTATATTTCAGACCTTTGATGGATGTAGCCGGTTTTCTCGAAGTGATTGATATATCTTTAGTGTTAAATAAATAATAATAAATAAATAATTTTTTTTTGCCCATACAAAAGTGAAACACCCTAGTGTTTATGTGTTTTGTATGTTTTATTGTATTTTATTTTTATAGACATTTTGTAAAAAACCTAGCCTAAGAAATCTGTGAAATAAAGAGAATAAATAAATATCTTGGGACATCTCACGCAAATCGACTTAGTCCCACGGCAAACTCAATTAAGGCTTGTGATGTGGGTACCAGGCGACGATATATATAATAGATAGATACATAATATAGATACTTAAATACATAGACAGCCAAGACCAAGGAACAAATATTTGTGATAAATAAATACACAAATAATGCCCTCGCCGGGATTCGAACCCGGAACCTCCAGCTTCGTAGGCAGGGTCACTACCAACTAGGCTACGGAGGCTGATCTTTAACGTAAAATTATAATGACTGCACCATGTAAGTTGGATGTAGCAGATGGTGCAAGTCAAAATCCTAATGAGTGGAAAAAAGTCGAAAGTCGCAAGACTATCATGAAAAAACGACTTATAGGCAAGCGAGGCACAGCGTGCGGGTCGAACACGAACTTTAAGGCTGCTGTGAAGAAAGTACCTATATTCATTACTAATGTGCACAAGGACACGGCCGAGGACGATATTGTCAATTATATCGAACAGAAAACTCAGGAAGTTGTCAAACTACATAAAATTGCCATCAAAAGACACAACGATTACAATGCGTTTAGATTTTTCGTGTCCGCGCATAAGTTACCGTTACCGCTCTTTCTGGAAGATAAGCTGTGGCCCGAGGATATAATATTTAGACGTTTTGTAAATAACAAGCCTAGGGATGCGGTTACAAGCCCTAGATCCGGACCTGCAACAACCAATACACAGGAGTAGATACATATATTATTATAATGGATATAACTTCAGTGAGTAAAGTTGTAAGTTTTAACTGCAAGAATGTGAAGCGCTCTCTTGAGAGTATACGACAGTTATGCAAGACCTCTGATCTGGTTGCTCTTCAGGAAACCTGGTTGCTGCCGGGGGAGGTTTCGTATTTAAATAGTATCGACGACGAGTTTGGCGCAACGGGTACTTCAGCGGTGGATACAAGTGTGGACATTTTACGAGGTAGACCGTATGGCGGCGTAGCCCTGTTGTGGCGGAAAAGCATGTTTCGTGATGTGTCAGTGTTAGCCTGTGATAACCCGCGTATTTGTGCTATAAAAATAGTGCTCGACCAGCGGCATATTTTATGTGTAAGTGTGTATATGCCTACAGACAAACACAGTAACTTAGTGGAATTCACAAATTGTCTCGCTGCGGTGAGTGCTATCGTAGATAATGCAAATTGTGAGTCGGTGTTTATACTTGGTGACCTGAACTCACATCCTAGCAGTCTGTTTTTTACGGAGTTATCTGACTTTTGCTGTGAACGCGACTGGATTATTGCGGATACGGATATTTTGGGATTATTTTCGGATACGTACACCTTCATAAGTGATGCTCATGGGTCAAGGAGGTGGCTAGACCACTGTTTGGTGACTGAGCCCGCGTTTAAGGCTATTATGAAGGTGTACGTTGACTATAACATCGTGTGGTCTGATCATTTTCCTTTGTGTATCGATCTAAATCTAGGCGTAATTAGGTCAAAAAACTGTCCTAATGTTAACTATTACAATAATATTAAGATAAAATGGGGGCACAGAGAATCGCATGAAGTTAGCCAGTATAAGATGTTTTGCGATGAAAAGCTAAAATTAATAGATTTTCCTCAAGAAATGCGAAACGGCCCTGTAAAGAAGCTGCGGTTCAAAAGCAGGCTGCTTACAGGGCTTGGACCAAGGCCGTAACTGATAAGGATCCGAACGTCTCTGATGCGAAACGCAGACTGAATGCTGCCTCGAGGTCCTGCAAAAGCAAAATTGCCAGAGCAAAATTTGATTTTGTCGGCAGATTTGGCGAGAAGCTTGCAGGCCACCCTTCCGGGAGTAGGGCCTTCTGGTCACTTGTCAAAGCTGCCGAGGGAAACCATAGTGCAAAAGAGAAAGCCGATCTTCTAGGTGCTCTTTTTGCCTCGAACTCGACTGTGAGCGATGACGGCAGCATTATACCGCCTACCATCCCGCGGTGCGCACACTCCATGCCAGAAATTCGCATCTCCCAGAAAGATGTTCGGTGGGAGTTGCTGTCGTTAAACGTTCACAAGTCGAGCGGGCCAGACGGCATACCTGCAGTGGTGCTTAAACGTTGTGCTCCTGAGTTGTGTCCTGTGTTAACGCGTCTCTTCGCTCTTTCCAGTATCAAACGGGAAGTTCCATCTTCGTGGAAGACGGCCCTTGTGCACCCTGTTCCAAAAAAGGGTGACAGATCGAATCCATCGAATTATAGGCCTATCGCTATCACCTCCCTTCTCTCTAAGGTCATGGAGCGTATAGTTAACGCTAAGCTCCTTGGTTACCTAGAAGAACACGATCTTATAAGCGACCGCCAGTATGGCTTTCGCCACGGTCGCTCTACCGGTGATCTTCTAGTGTACCTCACTCACCGCTGGGCATCAGCCATTGAGAGTCAAGGCGAGGCTTTGGCAGTCAGCCTAGATATAGCGAAGGCGTTCGATCGGGTCTGGCATAGGGGCCTTTTGTCGAAGTTGCCATCTTATGGACTGCCCGAGGGATTATGCAGATGGATTGCTAGCTTTTTGTCCGGCAGACGCATTCGTGCCGTAGTAGACGGTAGCTGCTCTGATAGCATGGACATAAACGCTGGCGTCCCGCAAGGCTCTGTGCTATCCCCAACGCTGTTCCTTCTGCATATCAATGACATGTTGTCTATCGGCGACCTCCATTGCTATGCGGATGACAGTACTGGGGATACTTTTTACACAGGCCGTGCTAATATCCCTCGCTCTGTGGTACTGGAAAGTCGCGGAAAACTTGTGTCTGACATCGAGAACACTTTATCTAGAGTCTCGTTATGGGGTCGGGATAACCTAGTCAGGTTCAACCCCACAAAGACACAAGTTTGCGCGTTTATCGCTAAAAAAACCCCATTTACTGTGGTTCCAAAGTTCCAAGACACAGCTCTTACCATGTCAGGGAGTATTGGGATCCTCGGAGTCGACATTTCCAACGACGTCCAATTCCGATGTCACCTAGAGGGAAAAGCTACGCTGGCATCCAAAAAGCTCGGGGTGCTCAATAAAGCGAGGGGATACTTTACTCCGGGGCAAAGACTTCTGTTATATAAGTCGCAAGTCAGACCCCATATGGAGTATTGCTGTCACCTCTGGGCAGGAGCACCTGTATACCAGCTTGCACCCTTTGACTCGGTTCAGAGACGAGCTGTCCGAATAGTCGACGATTCCAGACTCACAGGCGGTATTGAACCCTTAAGTCTAAGGAGAGACTTCGCCTCCTTATGTGTGTTCTATCGTCTGTACAATGGGTTGTGCTCTGAAGAACTGTTCGACATGATGCCAACGTCCACTTTTCATCATCGCACCGCTCGCCACCGACTGGGCGCTCATCCTCACACCTTGCAACCTAAATGGTCACGCACCGTGCGGTTTCAGAGGAACTTCCTCCCGCGGACGGTCCGTCTGTGGAATGAGCTCCCTGCCGAGGTTTTCCCGTTGGACTACAGTATGGGGTTCTTCAAAAGAGGAGTGTACAAGTTCTTATTGGGTCGGCAACGCGCATGTGACACCCCTGGGGTTGCAAGCGCCCATAGGCTACGGTGACTGCTTTCCATCAGGCGGGCCGTATGCTTGTTTGCCACCGACGTGGTATAAAAAAAAAAATATATGCTTTATTGCACCACAAAGAAAGAAAACAAAATACAGAACAATTAAATACAAAGGTAGCAACAGGCGGTCTTATCGCTATAAGCGATCTCTTCCAGACAACCTTGGGGTAGCAGGAGATAAAAGAAACAGAAATCATTAACAATGGGCAGTGCATGAGCAAGATAGTAAACTAAAAATAAAATAAATAAACAAACATTTAGGAAAAAACATAAATAAATATAGAATATAAATACATACTATATACTTAGACAAATATATATTAAATAAACATTATCCAAAATACACATTCAATACATAAAAAGGCAAACTAAGGTAATGAAAGATAATGACTTTTTAATAAAATTTTAAAGCTTTGCAGAGTTTTTGCACATCTAACATCCAACAGCAAGGCATTCCATAGCCGAACTGCACGGAAAGTAAAAGAATCATTATAAAATTTAGAAGACGAAGGAGGGGGAACAAGAAGAAATTTACTCGAAAGCCTGGTGGAGGAGAGGTAAGCAAAACGTTCCTAATAATCCTAGTAATGATAACCACAAAGAAATTATATCTCAATTGTATTATGATATTGTAGACGCTCTAAGGCAAGCAGCTACTTTGAGTTATCGTGGTAACACTAGCTGTACCAGGCGGAAAAAATGTGTTGTTGGATGGAATAAGCATATCGGTGAGGCTCACAGGCAGGCCAGGCTAGATTTTCAGATCTGGGACAACTCCGGGAGACCTGCGGCGGGTAATTTATACGAGGCTATGTGTAAAAGTCGTAAA
The DNA here is from genome assembly GCA_025490895.1 of Thaumatotibia leucotreta. Taxonomy (NCBI): domain Eukaryota; kingdom Metazoa; phylum Arthropoda; class Insecta; order Lepidoptera; family Tortricidae; genus Thaumatotibia; species Thaumatotibia leucotreta. The sequence continues at coordinate 8,398 of JALPQI010003312.1, forward strand.
ATATTTAAGTCGCGATTAAGGTGGTGTCAAAACCATCAAGATCAAATTAAAATGGACTTACTGGCATCGCACCACTCGAGGAATGACTTCCGGAACTTTTGGAAGAGCACAAATAAACTAAATCCCACGCCTGGTCTGCCGGTGAGCGTCAACAGAGTTACGGACCCAGAAGGAATAGCCACGCTATTCAAAAATCATTTTGAAGTTAGGTCACCACTGGGACCGTCTTCGTCGATGCTCGACTCTGAGGCTAGTTTTGAAGGCTCAGTTCTTGAGTTTACGGCCAGTGAGGTAGCAGAAGTACTCAAAAAAATGTTTAGAGGAAAATCCCCTGGTCATGACGGTCTGAGTGTCGAGCATCTTCGGAATGCCGGACATCACCTTCCTAGAGTACTCGCAATGTTTTATTCACTGTGTCTTCGCCATTCGTACTTACCTATGGACCTTATGAAAACAATAGTAGTGCCTAGAGTGAAAAGTAAAGTAGGAGATATATCGGACAAAAATAACTATAGACCTATTTCTTTAGCCACTATTATGGCTAAGGTGCTTGATGGCTTGCTTAATGCTCAGTTGGATAAATATTTATCACTTCATGACAACCAGTTCGGGTTCAGGCCTGATCTGTCCACTGAGTCAGCCATTCTGAGCCTTAAGCATGTCGTTAAGTACAACACAACACAAAGTACAACACGTAAGACGCCCGTCTATGCCGCATTCCTAGACTTATCTAAGGCTTTTGACTTAGTAAGCTACGATATTCTGTGGGTCAAACTTAGAGAGCTTAAAGTTCCGAATATAGTTATTAATTTATTTAAATATTGGTACAATAACCAAACAAATAATGTTCGATGGGCTGATATGCTCTCGACGTCTTACAAGTTGGAATGCGGCGTAAGACAGGGTGGTTTGACTTCGCCAAAGTTATTTAATGTTTATGTGAACGCGCTGATCGTCGCGCTCAGTAGTCAGTATGTCGGCTGCCACATAGATGGTATTTGTGTAAATAACCTAAGTTATGCAGACGATATGGTGTTGCTGAGCGCGTCGGTTTGTGGGTTAAGGCGACTACTAGCAACATGTGAGCGATATGCGGCCAGCCACGGTTTAATATATAACTCTAAAAAAAGTGAAGTGATGATATTCAGGTCCGGGTCGAAATTGCCTGAAAATGTGCCCCCGATTAGGTTGAATGGGGTGGAACTCAATCGTGTCAGGCAGTTTAAGTATCTCGGTCATGTGCTGAAGGACGACCTGATGGATGACGCTGACATTGAGCGGGAGCGTAGGGCGCTCGCGGTTAGAGCAAACATGCTGGCCCGCAGATTTGCGCGATGTACAAAGGAGGTAAAAATCACTCTCTTCCGAGCCTACTGTACATCGCTTTATACGTGCAGTCTGTGGGCCCACCACACTCGCAGATCTCTGAGCGCCCTTCGCGTCCAATACAATGACGCATTCAGGGTGATGCTGGGGCTGCCACGCTACTGCAGTGCTTCAGGCATGTTCGCGGAGGCGCGCACCGCGTGCTTCTTCACCGCTCTGCGCAGGCGGTGCGCGTCCTTGCTCAGCAGAGTGCGTGCCAGCTCTAACGTCATCCTGAAGCTAATCTCCAGCAGGTTCGACTGCCCTTACATGAATCATTGTATGCTGATTCATGTAAACAATAATGTTAAGTAGTTTTAAGATAGATTTAGTAAAATTTTATTTTAATTGAATTTTCTAATTTAATGTAATTTAATTTAATAATTTAATTTAATTTAATTGTCTATATATATTTAATTGAATTGTCTGTATATTTAATTTTGTAATGTGGACCATTGTAGTCTGAAATAAATGATTTATTATTATTATATTATTAACTTTTGAGCATTTCTCCGAGCGTTTCAACCGCCCGTGACGTCGGTGGAAACATTATTACCGATTTCCGTGGGTGTCTCATATTTTTTTGGATATCTTTGTAGTTGTCATCTACGTCTGTCAATATCTCCAGAAGTTCTTGCATCTCTCACGGGATTCGTGTGATAAGGCTGCCACCGAAGTCATGGCGGTTGAAACGCTCGGAGAAATGTCCTTTTACGATTTTTGATTTAGTTTGCACGGTGGTGGCTCAGTGGTTTAGACGTTTGACTTACAATCCGGAGGTCGTAGGTTCAAATCCTGGCTCGTATCAATGAGTTTTTCCGAAACTTATGTACGGAATATCAGATGATATTTACCATTAGCTTTCGGTGAAGGAAAACATCGTGAGGTAACCTGTGGGTAACCTGCATACATCCGCGAAGAAATTCAAAGGTGTACGTATGTGACGTTCCCAACCAGCTTAGGGCCAGCGTGGGGACTATAGCCCAATCCCTCTCATATATGAGAGGAGGCCTGTGCCCAGCAGTGGGACATTATATAGGCTAAATATTATTATTTAGTTTTACTTGACGCCAATGTGGTAACGGTATTTTTCTACTCCGGCACTTTTATCTGTCATTTATATAGTCCCGCCAACAAATATAAAAGCTAGACTTACACAATTTCAGAAAAGTCTATATACTCTATTCTTCAAAAACACCCTAGGCTTATAAAGTCGCTAAAATGCAACTGCTAGCAGAGATACCTACTCAATTTACAACAAATCGCAAACCTGACAACTTAACAAACAACTGGATTCATATTGTCTGAAATAATAACGTATCTAAAATAATTGCTACCAACGTAAGGAAAAAAACGCAAGTGTTTTAGAATCGTCACCGGCAGGCAGTAACTGACAGTTTAAAAAAAAAACGTTACCGTGTCTATTACATTCCGTCATTTGTTTTTTCACTGTTATTTTCAGTTTGTGCGGCAATCTTTAAATTTGTTTAAAATTCTTTTTTCATCTTTTTTTGGAATGTGAAGTGAAGAAAATAAATTTAATAATAATAAGATAAGATGGATTATGATGAGGACTTGGTTCTGACACCGGAAGAAATATCGACGGCGGCACAATCAGTTACTGAGAATTTGTTGCCTACAAAATCGCGGCATCTTTACGATCAGTCGTACAATAAATTCATGGCGTGGCGAATCGAACACCAGACTTCGTCATTCTCAGAGAATGTCCTATTGGCATATTTTAAAAGCCTCATAGAATTATTCAAACCGTCTTCACTTTGGGTTGAATATTCAAAACTCAAGGCAACTCTCAACATATACCACCAGACAGACTTATCTAAATACGCCAAGTTGCTGGCTTTATTGAAAAGAAAGTCAGAAGGTTTTAAGGCGAAAAAAGCGAAGACTTTTTTACCAGATGAAATAAAAACATTCATTGAGCAAGCACCTGATCGGAATCATCTATTCAACAAGGTAAATCTATAGTTACATACTTGTTGTTTTATTGTTTTATTAATGCACTAGTATATTCGGTTAATTATGTTATATAGGTATTCTGTGTATGCAAATATTGTATTTAATTACATTGTAAGGATTTTTAACACCTAGATTCCTATTTCTTGTTACAGGTGGCTGTAATTTTTGGAATAATGGGGGCTTGTCGCCGGCAAGAGTTACACGATTTAAAAAATTACAATATTATTGATGCCCAGGAAACGCTAGTGGTTCATATAATGAACACCAAGAACCGAATTGATCGCACTTTTACAATAACAGGGAAATATTACCATATCTGCAAAAAGTACATGACTCTTCGCCCAGATAACTGCAACACTTTGAACTTTTTTGTGCGTTATGCTGACGGGAAATGTTTTGCTCAAAATATAGGTAAAAAATTAAAGTATATTTTCATATAACAAACTGTGTTTTATTTTGTGATAATCCTTAGTCGTAGAAAAAGTAATGTATGCAACGTTGTTTAACCGAGTCAAAAAATACTCGTGGCGTCTTTATTAACAATTTTCGGCTCCGCCTCAAATTGTTACTTACGCCACTCGCCTTTTTTGACCTCTCTTAAACAACTGTTGCATAAAATACTATAATACATCTGTCTCCCATCCCGACTCTTTCCGTGGGTATCGTAAGAGTCGATGAAAGCGATAGAAGTGTTTAAAAAAAATTGATGATGGGCAGCAGCGTCATCATAGAGGACACATTACTGCGATCGCCAACGTGGCGATCGTATGGCGTGCGTGCATATGCATAGTTAATAGGACTACGTTCACCAGTGGACTGATAAGTCGATGATGTGATTTAGTTTCACCTATCCCGATGTAGGTACTTAATCAAATCTTGCGTGTTACATTTTTACATAAAATTGTTTGATACCTAGACAAAGCTTAAGGCAGTGCGACTAGGATATGACCAATTTTTAGGGTTCCGTAGTCAAAATGGCGAAAACGGAACCCTTATAGTTTCGCCATGTCCGTCTGTCCGCAGCATAGCTCAGTGGCCGGTAATACTAGAAATCTGGAATTTGGTACAGGTATACATATTAATCATGCCAACAAAGTGGTACATTAAAAACTAGAAAACAATTTTGTTTTCGGTTACCTCTCCAACTGGTGAAGTGGGGATGATTTTTTTTATTTGCTGTAATCCTATAGTGTATGGTATCATTAATTAGGCCTGTTAAAAAAATTAGGGTCCTAAAAGAAACTTTTTTTCTAAAGACAATATTTTCGGAGATAATAGCTCCAGAAGAAAAAAAATTGTCCAAAAGTTAAAAAAAGTGTCCCCCTCTAACTTTTGATCCGTGAGTCCAAAAAATATGAAAATAATGATGGAATGGGCTTATAGAATACTTAAAAACAAAACTATTTCGAACATAATCGGCCCTGCCGTTTTTGAATAACTACGGAACCCTACACTGAGCATGGCCCGACATGCTCTTGGCTGGTTTTTTTTTTATTATCATAGTTGGGTAAAACCTATCCACCTATCAGTAACGTGACCAACAAATGTCTCCATACATATAAATAATTTACTAGGAAATCAAATAATCTACATCAAAATAGAACTAATTAGTCATAGATGTATAGATAATAGAATTGTAATTAGCTGTGTGTGAACAGGACAAAGTAGTTTACATTTTCTGTTGTCTTATCCTGAAACAGCTAATGAAGAAAACAGAAGATTCGTTTTGCATTTAAAACGCTGTGATGTCTTTTTCGGATATCTTATATCGCTATGTCCATCCGTTTGTCCGTCCGTATCATCATATCAGCCGAAAGACGTCCACTGCTTAAAATAGGCCTCCCCCAAAGATTGCCACAATGACTGGTCCTGTGCCACCCGCATCCAGCGGACTGCTGCGACTTTCACCAGGTCAAGTCCACCATGTGCGGGCCCTACCCACGCCTTCCGGTACGTGGCCACCACTCGAGAGCCTTCCGTCCGTATAAAATAAATAAATATCGGTACAATCTTACGTCAATAAACCTATTCCCATACTGTTTAAGCTCAGTTAAAGCTTGTGTTGTGGGTACTAAGCGACGATATACTCGTACAAATAATAGTTACCTACATACAAATACATATCGTCGGGCTGCGACCATATATAAAATGGACGTCTAACGCCAGCTCAAAAATGCCCTAAAAAACCAATTGTTCAATTGTGCCCAGATGGGCAGGAGCAGGACATGGCGCTTTTCGTGACACCGCGCATATTTCGGCGCAACATCATTGACAAATGTTTATTGGACCAATCACAATTATTTTTAAATGACGGTTTAAGTTTTTATAGGTTGACATTCAAATTCATTGCCGTGATGCATTGAACAGGAGGTGACACTTGTCAACTAAAATTCAGGACCGTTTTTGAAAGGCAATTTAGTAAGCCGTGCGGCTTCCATGCTTTATTTGTTCGTAGTCGTCGGGTTAGAGGCAGAACCAACAATTTCCTTGAAGTCGGTTGTGACAAATCGTATTTTATGTCAATGGCGTAGAAAAATATTTGCTAAAAGATGATTCTGCCTCTAAACCGGCGATAATATTATGTAGATTTAAAATATAGAAAACAAACACGACAAATTGTGTAATATTTGTGATAATCACACAACAAAATACCCTCGCCCGGGCTCGAACCCGGATCCTCCAGGGTCGCGTTTTATAAAGTTACAATTTACAATTTCGCTGTTTGCCTCTCTAACGCACGCACATATTGGCTAGAAAGAGAGGCAAACAGCGAAATTGTAAATTGTAACTTTATAAAACGCGACCCAGCTTCATAGGCAGGGTCATTACCAAGTATACCAACTGAGCTATGGCGGCAGTCAACATTACAGTACACTATCATTTATTTATTTAAAAACTGTAAAATGTACGTATATATACGTGTATAAAACTTGTGTCCGACTGTATTTTGTAGCGATTTCATAATTAATAGCTGTACAGAAGTGTCAGTTGAATGTGCTCAGCGATCCCGGCCGGGATCCCGGGATTCCGGGAATCCCGCGGTCATCAATCACAGTGCAGCCGCTGCTTGTGTCAGCAACAGAGATGTATAGCTGTGATTATTTACCGGAACCATTTAGTGTTTTTCCGAGGGGCTTAACATGAAATATGTGGAAATAAAATGCCTTCTTCCTTGTAAGAGTGTTACTGAGACAATTTTTAAACGTTATGGCTTCATCATCATCATCGTCATCATTTCAGCCATTTATCGCCCACTGCTGAGCATAGGCCTCTCTTCTAGTACGCCACTCATCTCGGTCCTGAGCCAATCTAACCCAGAAGTGACCCGCAATCTTACGAATGTCGTCGACCCAACGAGCCAACGGACGCCCAGGAGCTCTTTCATCCGAAATAGGCCACCATTCCGTGAGAACTTTAGTCCACCTGCCATCACTCTGCCTGGCAACATGTCCTGCCCAGTTCCATTTGAGTTTAGTAACGGTATCTCCTACATCTCGTACCTTGGTGCGACTTCTGATTTCGACGTTTCTAACTCGGTCTTGTAGTTTAATACCGAGCATGGTTATGGCTTAAGTAATTATAAATTTACCCGGTTATTCATACACGTCTCCTAGCTTACCAAAGTGGTAAGTGAGTTTTCTTTGAAAAAAAAAACCCGAAATCCTGATATTGTAGATCTGGGCTTGTTTGGGTTGATTTGAAACTGATAGTAAAAAACAAAATTTAAGTTTTCGTTACGACGCACGTAGTTCACACAGAAAACGTGAATGGAAAATATTTCCTAGGAAATTATTTTTTATCATCCAGAATGAATCTGATTGGAATGAGCTCAAAAAAGTCCAGGGTGCTTAGACAAGTTGCCAATCACTAACGCTTAATCGTCCATCGTAAACGAAAGACAGCTAACTGTCTTCGTCGCACTAAAATATGAAAGAGTGCCAGAGACGGAAAACTACGATACTAAGCGTTAGCGATTGGCAACTTGGCTAAGCAAGCATATCTGGAAGAATCAGGGTTCGTTTTTTTAAAATTTAATTCGTTGAGGCTGGTGGTGTTCATTTAAAGGTCTTCGCACATTAAAATAACATTAATAACTTTGTAGTTATAATCATAGAGTATATTGAATAATAGTGTATAGAGTTATCAGTCAAGGTTTTTGCTTGCAGCGCCATCTATTGATGATTCACGGCAACTTTTCTCATATATATACATATATATATATAGCTTTGTAGATTGGTAACCTTTGAAATAATGGACAAACAAAACCAGATCACATCAAGTGTGAACTTGCCACGCATTTCTCATTTGGAATCAGCTGAAGAAGTTCACGCATTATGTGACCTAGTTCTGTTCGCCCGAACTAGGATCGAGAAACAATAAAACAAAAAAAATGTGTCACTTTCAAGTTTTATTTTTACACTAGCCTTATCCATAAAGTTTTTAGGTACTAACTTATTAAGCATCTGTATCATATATTATTTGCTATCAGTTTGATTGAAGTTGAATTAAAAAAACAGTAGCCGCATTGCACAGTTTTCTAATGTTGGTACATTTCCATCTTGAAACGGTTTTTGCGAATGGCTTCCAATTTGCATATATATGCGTTTTGAGTAACATTAAAATGCTCACGCATTTTACCACAATTAGGCAAACAACACATTTAACCGCATCGCACCATTTTTACAAAAATCCAATCCATGTACAGTACATAAATGGAAAAGCACAATTATAGGAGTCCAGAACAAGCACAGTCGTTGTATGAAATCACTAAAATAATATCGTTTCGATGCACTTCCAGTTCAAGCATCGAAGACAACCAAAGCGAAAATTTAATTATGGCCGACCTTGCAAAAACATTCCGTTCATTCAATATATTTTTTAAATTCATCTAAAATATTTGTAGCTAAAGAATTCAAATTGGACAAAAGTAAAAATACAAGTATAGCTAAATTAATATTACATTTCTCTATGTATGAAACAAAAATATTTTGAGAGCCAAGTAATGAAAAAAACGAATACTTTGTCATTTCTTTCGTTTTGTTAACTGCGCGTAACGGAAAAGAAAATAGTGGCTGTACAGATAACACAAGATCTTGAAATTGATATCAACGCCCTCTAACGTTGATTTCCGGAAGCATATCCGATGACGTCATGAGTACATCAAATTCACTACTTCAACTAAGTGAAAACACCGTGGTTATAATAATGTGCAAAGATCTTATAAATATCTTTATTCTAAGAAGGCGATCTAGTATCTGGGGCAACAAGTCAGTGCGTAGACTATCATCATCATCATCATCATCATCATATCAGCCGAAAGTCGTCCACTGCTGAACATAGGCCTCCCTCAAAGCTTGCCACAATGACCGGTCCTGTGCCACCCGCATCCAGCGGACTTCTGCGACCTTCACCAGGTCATCAGTCCATGTGTGGGGGGCCTACTCACGCTGCGCCTTCTGGTACGTGGCCGCCACTGGAGAGTAGACTATAGGCGAATAAAATTGTAAATGTCAAGTATAATAGATATAACCGGTAGCAGTATGAATTTCGAACATTGAATGTCAAACGCTAAGCGCTCGCAGGCGAAAGGCCATAAATCGGTGCCAATTCAATCGTATTCAGGGAAACTGACGGTTATCAGACAATTTATACGACTGCCATAAGCTCTTTTCCGTGATATGCCGGATTTTATCAATGATGTTTTATTTTTTAGACGTTAAAAAAAAATAAGTGGATAAATAAATTTAATAAATAAATAAAACACAGTAACTTCGAGATAAACTACAAGAATGCAAATCATATTCAAACGTTATTTTTCTTATACCCTGTATTTTGTTCCCATTAAAATAACAAAGACTAATAAGAAATACTCTATCGCCAAAGATAATTCTCATATGAAGTATTAATTTTAAAAATAAAGCTTAGATGGGTCCTGTATTTTTTGGTTACCAGATTTTATGAAGTTAATCTTTATGAGAATACGGTGTACTCATCGATAACAGTTATGTCGTTGTTTGATTTAGTCAATCTCTCGTTCCTGCTAGAAAAATATCTAGGTATTACTATACCTAGGATTACTATCATTGTTGTTGCTACTTGGCCTTCTGTTTTGGTAATAATCGTGTAACGACAATGTGGAATCCGAGCGGTTAAAACGCTCTTCGGAGAACACCCACCTACATTTTGGAGCGTTTTTTAGATTTAAATATTCTGTCTTTGTAATCTGCGGCATGTTTAGTCATACGTTGTTTGTAGACCATCACTTCTCTGAATCAGAGATAGTGCAATCTTATCACTTGACAGACTTCATATAAAACTATCTTAGGGCGATTTATTATCAAATTCTAACAGCAAAACGTTGAACGTGGAGGATTTTTAGAACCATTCAAAGTAAGTGTACAATAATATTGCAATATTTAATTAAGGTACCTATTTGTATGACTGACAATCACTTCACTCTAAACCAGCGGTCGGCAACCGGCGGCCCGCGGGCCGCATGCGGCCCGCGAAGGGGTCAGTTGCGGCCCGCGGACCTCCTTGACTATTTTGTATATCGTGTATGTTAAAATCACGAACCTCATCAATGGCCATACAGATTAACAGAAAGCCTAGTTATAAATCTGAGGCGACAATTATTATTATTAAAATATATGCATTTCGAGTCAGTGGCATGGCAACAGACTTACAGCAAAATAAAAGTAGTAAAGGGACAAGTTGTAAATACTAAATTTAATAAGAATATAGGTACAATTCAAATAATAAATAATTGAAAATCGAAATGCAATTTATCTTTGCAGTCGGGCCCTCTAATATTTAAAAAAAGAAACATGCATTTTTCGACGTATTGCCGTGATAGTAAATTCGTCTACCTTATCTTTGAACGTTAATTTTGTACCGGGTTTCAGAGGCGAAATAAGAAGTTTTTGAAATACCAACAATGTCCGATGTAGTGATGACACGCTTGGCCTCGCAGGCTGCTGCGCCTCTATCGGACGCTCCGGGCCTTCAGCCCTACGCGCAGCTTGGCTTGCGGCCTTCGCAAGGATTCGAAGCGAACTGTCGGGTCTCCGGCCCTCCAGTTCGCTTTTTAAGACAGTTAGGTAGGGCAGTTGTACCGCGTGGGCTCATTCGAGACACGCCGGGCCTTCGGTCCTCTGGCTGGGTTTATTTAGCTACTGGGGTAGTTGAACGCTTGGTAGCTAAATTTTCTCGGAGCTCGGCCTTCGGCCTCGCTTTAAATAGCTTAGAGGTAGCACGCTGGGGGCTCGCTTAGATTAACATCGGTTCGGGCAATGTTCTGTCCCTTCCGCAGCGAGGCCTTCAACCACGCCCAAAATTACTAGGGTTCGGGACCGCGAAGTGAAGTTCCGGGCCTTTGATCCTCCGCAAGGTCGGTCTACGGCCTCCCGACCTGAAAGCTCACCCTTTGGTCTCGCTTAATATACTCGGAATTTTGGCTTTATGTTCCGCATATAGAATTTTTTCAAAAAAAAATCAGGCTATCACTCCTGGCCCACATAATGCCCGTATGCCAAATTTACCTAATCTTCCTACCTCTCTAAATCTACCTAAGTAGGGCAGTTAAGCAGTTATACCGCGTGGGCTCGATCGTTACGCTCCGGGCCTTCGGCCCTACGCGGAGCTCGGCTTTCGGCCCTCTGGCTTGGTTTATTTAGCTTCTGGGGTTGAACTCTTTGTAGCTAAATTTTCTCGGAGCTCGGCCTTCGGCCTCGCTTCAAATTACTTAGAATTGGCACGCCCGGGATTTCGACTTTTTTCAGGGTATCACTCCTGGCCCACATAGTGCTTGTATGCCAAATTTCAGCGCGATCGGACCATTATTTTAAAAGTTTCATATAAATGCCTTTTTGTCCAATAAATAAAATAAAAAAATATTGGAATCTGGAGAGCCCAAAAGTCACGCATTCGGATTTCCAGTTTCCACCCCCATCTGATAAAATAAAAAATATAAAAAATCGTCGATAAGATGTTATTTGCATAATAATATATGTATAGGTATTGCTATGACTCTCCCTTATTGACAACCGATAATGTGAGTATTTTTTTCGAACAAAACCTACATATTAACAAAGTGCGGCCCGCGTCAATTTCGTAAACTACTATCTGGCCCTTGGATGCTAAAAGGTTGCCGACCCCTGCTCTAAACCAACTACAAAAAGTCAGTAGTTGTCATTTGGTCCATCAATCAATCAATGCTAAGAAAAACGATATGCTATGCATATGTCCTGCCCATCTTGGCACAATTGAACAATTGTTTTTGGGGGCATTTTTGAGCTGGCGTTAGACGTCCTTGTTATATATTGTCGCAGTTTGTAAGTTATCTAAATAATTACCTAATGAGTTTTTCCTCTAAATAATTAATAAGGGTCTTAGGTATTGAAAAAGCTATACAAATGAGTCCCATTGCCAGTAAGTACCCATACCTCTTAACTACTTGACATACCCTGAATACCGTAATATTCAAAACCATAATGTGTACAATAAAGAATTTACATACATACATACATACATACCAAAATGCTCTTAACCAAACAATGGGTATTGCGAAACTTACTACCTTCCGTCAGTAGAATAAAAAAAAAGTAAACAAGCCTAAAAACTTGCTTTAATCCATAATCACGCACTTTTAGAACACACTCTTGGTTTTATTATCAACATAAAACCTTAAACACTGCGACATGACAGGTCATGGTAAATCTATAGGGCACAAAATCAGCTTTAGGTAATTTTCCATAGAAAATATGCTGATTTCGAACAGATTTCAAAAGGCTTACGGGATCGGTGTAATCCATCAGATTGTATTGTATTTTTGTCAGATAACTGAGTAGATATTAAAAAGCAAGTCATTACAAAAAAAGTCCCTTTTAACTAAAATGTTTGATGACTTATTTAAGCTAAACGCGGTTATAAATAATATACTATTAAAAGTATTTTTCGATTGGATTCAAAGATCAGCAGAATTCAAGTGCCCCCCCCATTACCCCCTTGTATCCGTGCCTGTGATGCTGATGTGACATGATTTTTGTCACAATCTCCTAACTCAAACTCATACGCGACATATTGACATCGTAAAAGGGATCCCGATATTGAAAATTCTTCAAATTTTTCAGATGAAGACCTTATTCTGCTTATTGGCCCTGACTGCCATCGCTCACAGCGCTGTGTTGGTTGAGAAGAGCGCAAGAAACAGCATTAACATCGGAGCAGTGTATCCTGGTGATCGGCTGCTGTCCAGGTAAATCCCTTTCCCTACATAACCTATCCAAGTCCCTAATCGTATATTCCTGTGTATATGTAGTAAGATACCAGTGTGTATATGTAGTAAGGTGGAGAAGGACCTACGCGCCCTGAATTCAGAGAACTGGGAGGAGATCGCACAGAACCGGGCGCATTGGCGCCAACTCGTATCGGAGGCTAAGATCCACTTTGGGTCGCTGAGCCAGCGGAGTAGTGGTAGTAGTAGTAGTATATGTAGTAAACTAGGTTACAGTGTCGCCATGTCCGTCTGTCCGTCTGCCTGTTCGCAGCATAGCTCAGAGGCTATTAGTACTAGAAATTTGCAATTTGCTTCAGCTCATCATCATCAGCCCATAGTCGTCCACTGCTGGACATAGGCCTTCCCCAATTCGTGCCACCATACTTCAGCTATACGTACATATACATATTAATCACACCGATAAAGTAGTAGATTCGTCATCAGCCTATCTCAGTCCACTGCTGGACGTAGGCCTCTCTTATTAACTATGAGTATAAACGCATTAGGAGGTAAATGCCCATAAGTAAGTAGTAAATTAATATATAAAATTTTTTCGGGTTCCCCCTGTTCATCCCCTACACGTAAAGTGTGGATGATTTTTTTTATTTTGCTGTAATCCTATAGTGTGGTATAATTGAATAGGTCTTTTAATAATAATAATAAGGGTCTCTAAAGAAAGTTTTTTAGTCGACATTTTCGGAGGTATATTATTATAACCGCTCCTGAAGAAAAAAAAATGATGTCCCCCCTCAAACTTTTGATCCATGGATCTATAAAGTAAAAAAAAATCCAGCCGTTTTTGAATAACTACGAAACTTTACACTTAGCATGGCCCGACATGCTCTTGGCCGGTTTTATCATGTGAGAGCTATTTTAAGTCAACCACCATAGCATAGCTCAGTTGGTAGTGACTCAGGACACCTCAATCGTGGTACGAATTAGAATGTACATAGATGATCCCTAGATACCCCCATAATGGAAGAGATGGCAACATCGCTGGGGAATTTGATTGGTATTCTTCTCCTTGGAGGAGTGAGTCCCACAGACCCACATACCATCCAATGAGCTGGGGATTATCGATGCCTAAATGCGTTTTCTCCTGCATCAACAAAGAAGTTGGTAGTGACCCTGTCCGCGAATCAATTTGTTTAATTATAAAAAAAAACAAATTGATGTTTCCTAATCATGAATTGATTACAGCGCCCTCTATAGCAAATTCAACGCAACGGAGAGTTGTCGAGTTTGCGGACGATTGTGGTAGACACACGTCTTTGAGTGGCTTAAGGTTGTAGTACCTTCGAAACACTACGTACAGATGTCACTAGTGATTAGCTTCACAATACCATTGACTAAATTCGCTGTGATCGACGGAAGGTAGTCTGGTGTAATTGGAAGCACGTTGGACCTTCGAATGGAATTCGAAGCGGGTTCGAATCCCGTGACAACCAGATTCTTCGCAGTTGATTTTTTCTATGGTAAGAACATCTGTTACGACATTGTGGGAAGCTGCAGGCTATTTGTCGAATCCCAGATTCAGCTAAGGGCATCTCGTTGTGAAAATATCGAAAAATGGCTTTTCTATTTATGTGTTATTTGAGTATCCACGTGATGTGTATATATCTAAGTATGACGTATGTTGTGACCTAGTCAGCTCACAAGACAAGTCTTAATTTAGCTTTCTTTAGGGACGTGGGACTAGTTCGATTTGTGTAAGAGTATCAAATGGTATTTATTATTATAATTAACACTCCGTCTTGTAAATTAGCGAAATAACAAATAACTGTGTGTATCAATTAGAAAGTACACTCAGCCGAGCAAATGGAATTATGTGTGCTGTGTCACAGGGCACTCCAATTTTTCTTCATATAAAATTAATTTACCTAAGTTACTGCGTCGTATCAATTGGGTAAAATGTCATTCATATTTAATACTTTATTATATAATGAGGGCGTATTGTTATTGTACCGTAGGTACTTGTACATGATTCTCAAATCTATTAGGCCTAGGTTTTGTCCAACCAAATTTTGCTTATCGTATGTAGTGACACGTGTCACTTCCGGATCATAGTTAGACCGTGACAGCAATGACGACAAACGATAAAGACGGAACCATCATAACCTTAACATAGTACGTACATACGTGTTTGTATACCTACTTATTAGAACGTTTATGGTCACATATGTCACTTTTGCACTATAAAAACGGAACCATCGTAAGCCTACTGGATACAACCCGTTAACCTGCCGCTAAATAGCGGTGTTTGCACGGTTTCGGTTTGGGGTAAGATAGCCGGTGTAATTAGGTACTGGCATAGAGGCAGTCCGTCTAAGTCCTCAAGGTAGGCAGCGCATAGGCGATTTTTTGGTCACTATGTCCATGGGCCTCAGTTCCTGCTTTCCATCAGGCGGGCTGAGAGCTCAGTTGTCTACCTTCGTCACATAAAAAAAAGTTAAAACGTGACATGACGACAAACTACACCGTGTTTTTTTGAATTCCGTTAAATTTAACAGGCTGCTTGGTACGTTAATTGGAGCTACCTGGTATATAGCTTTTAGTCGAACTCGAAAAAAATGAAATGGTAAATGTGAGAAAACCTTAAGAATAACACAAAAGTTAATTTCAGGTGACTGACGGCACATAACAAAATAAGTAACATTAGGATGTAATAAAGGTTGCAATACGCTTGTTCAGTCATTAAACTTATTCTTTAATAACTCAATAACAGTAAGAGTTAAGACACTAGTTTCTTAGAGAATTTGATTATTTTTGACCTAAATAAGCTTCCCTTTAATTTAACGGAAATCAATAAAAACACGGTGTATAAAAACGGAACCATCGTAAGCCTACTGGATACAACTTTTAGCGATTCAAGAGAGGCGTCGCGTTTGATGTGTCAGCTCGAGATAAAATTATTCTATGTCACTGTCACCTGTCGCTGTCACTTTTGTGAAGCAGGTTACTCGGAATGTAGAAACCCTCGAGAGGTGCTTTCCCATTAGCATCGCTGGGACTTTTGAATGTGGTAAAAGGTTATTTTACTCTGTACCCACGGTTTTATTTAATTTGGGGAAAAAATACATTTTTAGTACAAATGGTATATATTCATTTTAGGTTCTAGTGCGAGAAGTGGGTCATTTTACGTCAGGTCCAAAACTTCGGAGGGCCATCTGTACTAAAAAAACGTCGTACGAGACACGTGCAAAAACGAAATTCGTAACTCGTGTCGATTAAAACACTCCCTATCGGTCGTGTTTTAAAACATCGCCACTCGTTTCGAGTTTCATGTTTTTCGCACTTGTGTCGTAATGTACTATTTTAGTATAGATGGTGCCTTTTTTAGGCTGTAGTGCGAGAAGTGTGTCATTTTACGTCAGGTCCAAAATTTCGGCGGGGCCATCTGTACTAAAAAACGTCGTACGAGACACGTGCAAAATCGAAATTCGTAAATCGTGTCGATTTAATAAATGTACTATTACCTACGCCGTAGCCTAGTTCTATTTTGTTAGTGACCCTGCCTACGAAGCTAGAGGTTCCGAGTTCGAATCCCGGCGAGGGCAGTATTTGTGTATTTATATAAAATATATTTGTCCCTTGTTTGTTTGGTCGGTCGTGGCTGTGTATTGTATTTAAGTACCTACACCACAAGCCTTCACTTAGCTTAACGTGGGACTAGGTCGATTTGTGTAAGTTGTCTCAAGATATTTATTTATTTACACTGTTTCTACTTAAAATTACGTAGCTACTATTCCCACTTCCCCTTAAGTTACCTACGCTTGAGAAGGTCAAGTAGGTAATGTAAGTAGGTACCTATATAATTCAAATGTTCAGTAACTCAATTTTTGAATTAACCAATGTACAGTCGAGGAAATTGAATGTTACGCAGTTTGCGGTTCAAGTTAAATTGGTTGTGTTGTATGTACTAAGCACGTCCAACGTAAAGTGAGCCATAAACTCCTAAACATTCAATTTCCTCGACCGAACCTACCCATTTACTGTTTGGCTATCTGAATAAGTTAGTATGTACATTGTTCTTCCATTTACGAAAGTAAATTTACCTTATTTTATAAAATAAGTCCTCACTTCATCGAAGATATTGGAATTACTTCGGCATTAATCGGCAGATATTGAGACTTGAGAGTAGGGTCGCAATTTAAGGTTTGAAGATACATGCATACATTTTCTCATGTTTGACGAACCAAAACCCATAAATTCCGTAAATGTATGTTCCGCGTGTGAAACGGCTTTCTTGTAATAAAGAGCCATGACGCCGCAAAACATTTGAGTGACAGGACATATCCTGAACATGAAGAGATGTGGGTGTTATCTCATTTACATATGACTGTGCCGTAGGTTTGTTTAAGCCCCTAACGATTGTTCAAAGAAAAAAAACCGGCCAAGAGCATGTCGGGGCATGCTCAGGCTTGTGAGTTGATATTAAAGTAATGTGTTTCATATAATTTAGCATATTATAAGGGTCGAATGCAAATAAAAAAATACATATATATTTCGGCAGCAGAGACCGTAACCGTTATTTTACAAAACCCTCGAAATAGCCCAATATTTTAAAATGTTTTATACTCTTTATGTACTACTCAATATTTTATGTATTATATGATATTAATTATTAACTTGGAATTTATAATATACCGAAGAATGAAAAAAGAACCGTTATTTTTTTAAGGAGAAAATCCGGTTCCGGTCCCTGTTTGGCCTTAAAAGGGGCCAAATTTAAGTCTCAACTATAACTATCTATTGAGTATTGAGCCCGCCGTGGACACCTCTCTCTTTTCTGGTATGGGGACTATGGTATGGCCGTGTGGTGACGGCAGTAAGAATACATTTATCACCACACTCACCACCCCAACTCCTCCTGCGGGTGTCGTAAGAGTCGACTAAGGGATTGAAGTGTCACTGACCATTATTTGATAAAAGATTGATGATGGGCAGCAGCGTCACCATAGTGGACACATTACTGCGATCGCCAATCCGCTTGCCCAGTGGCGATTATGGGAATTTACCTCCTAATGCGTCTATACGCATAGTTAATAGGAGAGGCCTACGTCCAGCAGTGGACTATCACAGGCTGATGATGACGACTATGGTGGTCTCTTTATACCTACTAAACGAACTAAATAATCTAAGCTAATATAACTTAGATTATTGTAGTCAAAAAGTTCGGCTATCTTGCCATTAGACCATGGCTCTTACTGAATAGTCCTTGAATAACTTGGAACACAGTTACAAACCTATATATACAGTATAGCTGTACTTTATGACAAATGTTTATTAACAATTGCTGGCCCTAATCCAACGGAAGAAATCGCAGTTTAGGAAGTATCTTAGGAAGTATGAAAAACAGTTTATAATTTGTTGTTTATTTTTTTATTTAGTGTCAGGCTTAGGCAGGCTAGTAATGTACCGACGAGAAGTTTCCGAAATTGATAATGACATCAGCCTATGTTA
The DNA here is from genome assembly GCA_025490895.1 of Thaumatotibia leucotreta. NCBI lineage: Eukaryota > Metazoa > Arthropoda > Insecta > Lepidoptera > Tortricidae > Thaumatotibia > Thaumatotibia leucotreta. The sequence continues at coordinate 26,480 of JALPQI010003312.1, forward strand.
GTCCTGGAGGTAGACCTTTCCTCTTAAACATGTAATCAGATATACTAGGTAAATTGACCATAATCGCCACGCTGGGCAAGCGGATTGGCGTTCGCAGTATGTCCACTACCACTATGATGACGCTGCTGACCATCATCAATATTTTACGAGTATCAAAGACACTTCAAAAAGTGGCACTTCAATGCCTTAGTCGACTCTTACGACACCCGCAGGAGGAGTTCACTACCAACTAGTGTACGGAGGCTGATTACTAATAATTGAGAAGATAATCAATATTAAATGGCAATACGGGGCAAGTTTAAGGATTATTAACCTTATTATTAGTAGTCAGCCTCAGTAGACTAGTTGGTAGCGACCTACGAAGCTGGAGGTTCCGGGTTCGAATCCCGGCGGGCCATTATTTGTGTATTTATTTATCACAAATATTTGTTACATTCAGAATACACAGAATATACATTCGGCGATAAAATTTTGTATTGAAATTTGTAATGAATTTTTTGTCAAAATTTGTTACAGATCATACCTCTACCGCCCAGCAGTACTCAACACCATCCAATCCGAAGACTTCATCTACCGTGGGAACGCCACCACCAGGATTTCAGCCATCCAGGCCATAGAACAGGGGTACACTCAGTACGCCAGTGTGTGGATCAGAAGTGGGGGTTTGGGCTTCGCCAATGTCACTTTAGGTGTACAATCGCTGAGAGGCTATGGGTACTATTATTTGATTAGTATTTGGGGGCGATAAATAAATATCTTTTGTATGTGATATATAGGTACGACAGCTGCAAATGAAATGTCATTATCATTACCTTAAAAACTTGTGATTTTTGTAAATAAAAATATGTCTAATACACCGCGTAATGTTTATTATTATTTGTATCTCCTTGACAATCACGGGCTTACACATCCCGGTTTTTGATAGGCTTGCCTGGGGATATAGATCCAACACGTAGAGCCCCTTTGGAGATATTTTCTGTGTTATACACTTGCTGCAACCCATTTACGGGCACATCGATAGATATCTGTAAACAGATCCCAGCAGGCAAGGCACTTACTTGAATTAATGCTCATGTCTGTTGTAAAGAGAAGTGACAAAATTCTTAGTTTCGAATCCCGTGACAACCAGAGTCTTTCGCAGTTGTTTTTTTCTATGGAAAGCACATCTGTTACGACATTGTGGGATTCTTAACTAGTTTCTGTATTTAGTCAACTGAGTATTTTTATTTATGGTTATACTATTTTTTTTAGATCTGGGAAATTCTACTTTATTCCAACTTAGAATCACGAGCTATTTTCAGTTTTACTGAGAAAAAATGCCCTTTTATCCTTAAATGAAACGTATTTAAAAAAAATGTATTATAATTGTTTTTTAGGTTTCAAGGGACTAAACAAACTGACGCTGACACGCTTAGCTTTTCATGGAAAAAAACGCCTTAAGTCTTTAATCCGTTCCGTCAAATACGAAGGAAAAAGTCCTATGACTATATATGTACAATTCTACTTCCTACATCTATGAGTACAATCGGGTGCTTACAAATATCAATAATAATATTATCAAGGCGTTAGATTTCACGTACAGATATTTTTGAGCAACGTGACCGCTCCGATATATCTGATGGGGATGGCGATTGTTCGTAGTTAAAATTAAATGAGAAACTTTTCACGTTATCCCGTTTGTAGATTTAGTTTAAAGCGGACTTCGATATCCAGATACATAGGTTGTTTAAGTTGGGAACTACGCAGATCCTGCCAACAGATGTAGAGCGAATGGCCAGTGGCCGTGACTCCCGTACACACAACACATATTTGTAACAGTAAGCAGTTACCCCCTTATTTATAAAGTCTCCTAATTTAGCAAGCCGCTAAATATTGTTTGTCCCCTTCGGTCTTATCAAACTGTCTATAAGAGCGAAAGGGACAAACAATACTTAGCGGCTTGCTGAGTTAAGAGACGTATTTAGGAACTTGACTGGGTTCAGTTTTGAGAGCGAGCTCACATTATCTACGATTGAATAATGTTAGGTATCTCATTTCTAGACCCCGGTATCGGAGGTGCAAAATGGTAGCTGTCAAGTTCTTACTTAGGGATAGGTAAACACGTTTTATGATGTCGATATCGATACTCGATTTTTTGTACAATTATTTTTTATGTACAGTGGCGTTCAGAATTGCATGGACTATTTGTGAATGAATTCATTCATAAACTGTCCATGCAATTTTGAACCCTATTGTACAAGGACCATTTATTTGTATACCTTTATTCGGGATCTATGATAATAATTAACATTGAATACCTACTCGATTTCTTAAATTTTTTTTTTATGTCCAAGGACCATTTATTTGTTTCCCTTTTTTTGGGATCTATGATAATAATTAACATTTAATATATAAATCATTACTATTGCAATAGAAATCTCTGGTTGCTATTACATTTATTATGTTTCGAGTTGCACGACATTGAATAAAAACTTTTGAGATATTAATACTTATAATCAGGGCCCGTAACTTTCATGCCGATGACATCAATTTGACGTCACGCTCCATTTAGGGTGATCCCAAATAGTTTTATTGATAATAATTAATCATTAGTCGTCAATCATTTTAATCATGTACAAATAACTTCAATAGTAGTATATTTACACGTAAAATAAATAATACCTACTTGATACGTGAAACATAAATAAAACTATTTGATTTATTTTTATACATACATTTTATTAAATGATATTGGTAACACATTTCAATAATTACGAAGAAAACAAAATTGCTCTTTAACGTAAAGCACGTATCAAGTAGGTATTATTTATTTCACGAGTAAATTAACTACTTTTGCAGTCATTTGTACATGATTAAAATGATTGACGATTAACGATTAATAATTAACAATAAAACTATTTGAGATCACCCTAAATGGAGCGTGACGTCAAATTGATGTCATCGGCATGAAAATTACGGGCTCTGCTTATAATAAATTATTTATGTCAATAGATAGTCAAAGTCATCTTACAACAATGTCTTCGATTATTTAGCCGTGTTTACGAGTCTATTCGCCTAAAATATTGTATACAATAGAAAGTGGAGTCACTTCTTGCTGAACACCCTGAACTTCAAAAATGAATGAAAAACATTTAATATACAATTTGCAGAATACACATCATTTCCAGATGTTGGAATATAAAAAAAAACATGGAGTCGAGTTGCCATCAAGAGAAAATCAACAACGTATGTTCTACTAATATTGATTATTTAATAAAAGATATTCCATTCCAATATTTGTAATCTTGTATATCTTGCATTGCAACTAAATCTTGTATGAAAACACTCATAAAAAAAGAAAAAAAATTAAACCAATTAAACTGTCACCGAGATCTGCTTACGTTTTTCGTCAGTTGTAACATACTTTGGACCAAATTGGAAAACCCAAACTTCAGAAAATTCATCAACAATTGCCTCAATAAAAATTATGGCGATTTTACAGAACATTAAATACATACTTTGTTGATTTTATAATTATATAGTCCTAGTTTATATCGTAAATAGGTGCGTTTCATTAAAGTCTTAGCTTATTATTATGGTAAAGAAAAACTATCGAAATGTAACTTTAATTATCGACATCACAAATATTTTTACCCCATCCCTAAGAACTTGACAGCTACCATTTTGCACCTCCGATACCGGGGTCTACTCATTTCTCATCATTTCTTTACGGTAACTGTATCTAAAGAAATCCTGACACAAAGTGTAGGTACCGTTTGACGAAGAGTACAGATACATCATTGTCAAAAATTTGAATATTCTTGATGAATTGATGATGTCTCTCGAGACTTATCCGTCGACGGCAACTCTTCGTCAACTTATCATGAGTTGGCTAGTAAGTAGTAGTAAGTTTACTCTATATGTAAAGCAGTCTATCACGATTATAATATAATAATGGATTGCAGCAGGTGTAAAACACAGCAAATTTCTCCAAAGAGCCTCTACGCTGGCATGTTTGCAGTTTGGTTTTAATCTTATTGCTAAATGTCCAGGTTTGCGAACCGTAGGTTAAGCTGGGTAATATACAAGAGTTCATGACTTTTTTCTTCAGGTAGAGTGGTAATTTGGACTTTAATATCTCCTTGTGGCTCCAGAATTTCTTCAAGCTAATATTTATTCTCCTTTCCACTTCGTCTATATGCCGGGTAGGCTTAAACGATATTTGTTTGCCCAGATATATATAGCTGTCTATGTATTCTATCACGATTACACTGATGTATGTATTAGAACGACCGTTATTGGACTAGTGTACGCACCTGTCGAGTAAACGCTAAGGCACTGGTCTCACCGCGAGCTACTAAGCTATGAACTATCGGCTATAAACTCGAACAAAAAATACGCACTCACTGTGTAAAAAAAGAGACAGCGATACTTGCCCGGCGGTAATAGCTTTATAACCGATAGTTCATAGCTTATTAGATCGCGGCGAGACCACTGCCTAATTCTAATCAATTTTTCCAACTCGTGGTAAGGATAATTTCATTAAAATAATTACAAATGTATCCAGATTCTGTTATTAAAAATGCAACTTTGGAATTGTAAGGGTGTAGGTATTATCTGTTGAGGATTCTTAATAAAAAAATACTCGCAAAATCATATGTGTGTTCGCACTGTTACCTACCGTCTACTGCGTTAAATTTAAAGTTTAAATTACTTGGAAACGAACCCGTTGCCAAATTTGCGGTTACAGATTCTGCTACAAAACCAAATACACAATATTGTGAAGCGTATTTTTATTTCCATTGGAATTAGATATATTAAATCGCACAGTTGAATCTCATTTCATTTGGCATGGTTTCTCTAGGCTCATACGGTGACACAGTTTTTTAAAAGATAATGCCTGATAACACATTTCTTTAAAAAATAAATTTTCTGTACGACCTTTACTTTGGGTCTTCGGACCTATTAACTTTTTAAGAAAATTAACTTCAAAATTAATATCGTTAATTTGCACTGACAGATTGCAAGCACTCGCAACGTTAGATAAGTAAGCGTTGCATTGATCGTTCGGAGGAAATAAACTAAATTGTAAGGGCAATTTAATAAAATGTGCAACTTGAAAACATTGCTAGTAATGTATTATTACCCATTTTCGTAAAAACCCGGGTCATGAAAACACACTGTATATCTGTTTGTAAAATAGCTGTAACCAAGTATCGCCATAAAAGTATCACGTTTTATTTGCCATCCACCAGAGGTAGAGTTACATTGTGTATCGGTTTCCGAGAGCTCAGTCAATAGAGACGCGACGACACTTCAGAAATAAAATAAAGCTTAGAAAAGCTTAGCGCGGCTTTGACACGTCGGAAATATGAGATAAAGCAATACCTACCTAGTCTACCTGTATAATTTATTTAATACGGGCGAGCTCTTAACGGCGGTTAGTTTAACATTTAGATAGGTTGTACTTAAAATTAGAGCAACAAAATTACCCGTACGTTAAAAATGAACGAATAATTTGGCCCACAATGTGACCCAAAATGGAACCCTAGGCTACTCAGGTGGCTTATGAATTATGATGGTCCCGTTTTATCTATTTATCGTGCTACTCTTCACTTTCGCGCTTACATACTTGTTTGAACCTGACGGGAACAACGACAAACGATTAAACACGGTACCATCATAAGCCTACAGGAACCAGGTCACAGTGACATTACAAATCAAATTGTATGAAACTTACAACATGCTATTTTGACAAAGTTTTTGAGTAGGGTTCCATTTGGTTGAGTGAACATGATATGTTCATATATGTGAGATATTTTCGTAGGCAAAAGTCTGCTGAATACAAAAAGTAATGTGACTATTTTATGAATAAAAGAAACTATTCAGGCCGAGTCTAACGAGGCAGCGGAAGGAGCCATTTTTTGCGCAGAAACTACGGGAAATGCGACGCCAAATGAGTTTCTTTGAAGCGTTTTTCCTCTGTTATCTATTATAGTGATGGGAGAGCTTCTAAAAGCCGTACTGTATTAAAGTAATGACGGCAGTAACACTATCACAGATATTTTCGGTTGTGAGTATTGGTGAAGGAAAACATCGTAAGGAAACCTTCATACATTTGCGAAGAAATTCAAGTATTAGAATCTTCGCAATAAATATTGGGCCAGCGTAGAGACCACAAAAAATAGGCACGTTTGATGTCAAGTTGCGGAAATAATTATTTAAGTAAGTATCTATCCCCACCTTATACACAAAAAAAAATCCGACGAGAAACTTCCAAAAATGAGAATGCTCTCATGGAAAATTCTTGGTATTGTTTATTTTATATATGGGTGAATATATCTGAGCGTTTCAACCGCCTAATTTTGGTGGCATCATTTTTGCCGAAGTTTTTAAACGTCTCAATGTTATACTTCGTCATTTGTATAAGGTACCGTGCTTCCTCCAAATGACAAAGTAGCACATTGTAACGAATGGAAACTTCGGCAAAAATGATGCCACCAATATTAGGTGGTTGAAACGCTCAGATATTTACCCATCTAAGCCTTAAGGCTCCTTCGGTACTCGACGCACTGATGCAAATGCCAGTGTGTAACACAATCGTCAAATAAAGCGATCGTCAACATTTCAGAATTATTAGTGCAAGTTTGAATGAATTACTCCTAAGCTATTCGGTTGAGCGGCATCAAGTAAATTTATATTGAAAGCTTGATTTTTCTTATCATTATCACCTACACCACACATTCTGCAGGTAAAAGTTAGTGAGAATAAATTTATGATTTTTTTGTGACATCCTTTCAACTCACGGAAAAATAGTCCGGTCTTACCAGAAAACCTTACCTATTTATACATAGGCGCGTGGTGACGATGGTAAGAATACCTAAATTTGTCACTACCCCAACTCTTCCCCTGCGAATAATTGTCAGCCTCCTTAGCCTAGTTGGTAGTATCTACATATATGTATCTATCTATTATATATATCGTCGCTTGGTACCCATGTCACAAGCCTTAATTGAGCTTACCGTGGGACTAGGTTGATTTGTGTAAGATATCCCAAGATATTTATATAATTTGCTAAGGGATGAAGTGCCATCAAACAATCGAAGTTCATTTGACGACGGGCAGCAGTATCATCCTAGTGTACACACACTACCTACTGCGATCGCCAATCCTCTTAATCAGAGTGGCAATTATGGGCATTTACCTCCTAATGCGTCCATACGCCACGTAATGTGAGGCTTATGTCGACCTGTGTACTGAGATAGGCTGATGATGCCGTGACTCATCATCATCATATCACTCGAAAGACGTCCACTGTTGAACATAGGCCTCCCCCAATGATTGCCACAATGACCGGTTCTGCGTCACCCGCATCCAGCGGAATCCTGCGACCTTCACCAGGTCATCAGTCCACCTTGTGGTACGTGGCTGCCACTCAAGAACCTTCCCGCCCCAACGGCCGTGACTATGTACTTTATATTATATCGTTTGTTAGTCCCAAAATCAAAAAGATTCTTTATTCCAGCAAGCTACCCACCAATCCACCAATTTCGTCAGCCTCCGTAGCCTAGTTGGTAGTGACCCTGCCTGCGAAGCTGGAGGCCCCGGGTTCGAATCCCGGCGAGGGCATTATTTGTGTATTTATTTATCACGAATATTTGTTCCTTGGTCATGGCTGTCTATGTATTCTAATATATATAATAATCTATTATATATATCGTCGCCTGGTACCCACATTACAAGCCTTAATTGAGCTTACCGTGGGACTAGGTCAATTTGTGTAAAATGTCCCAAGATATTTATTTATTTATAATCCCACCATACAAAACTTAATTGAGCTTACCGTGGGACTAGGATGATTCGTGTAAGATAAGCACATGACCTGATATATGAAGGGTCCACGGAAAAAACATGTCCAATACTTAAAAAAATCTGGGCAAATTTACACCTTATTCTATACTCTGGTTTGGTGTTTAAAAAAAGGTAAACGATTTTGCATTATATTTTTATTGAAAATAAAAGCAAATATTCATAATATAACAAGGAAATACAGTGATTTACATTGTTTTTGATTCATTAAGTTTGGATTTTTATATGCATTTTTCAATAAAAAGATACTGCAATATTGTTTACCTTTTTTAAACACCAAACCAAACAGAGTATAGTAAGGTGGTTTTCCTTCTGTAATTTGAATTGACTAGACATGTTCTCTCCGTGGACCCTTCATATAATAATTAACAAAAATAATGGCCTTTAAAGGACAGTGTATCTAGTTTTTGACCGAAACAAGCTAACATTAAAACATTGTCTCCACACTATCCAAAAAGGACTTTTCCTTTGTTGAGGCTTTACGAAGAATCCTCATAAATCTCTCGACCTCTCCAATTAGGTTTGGACTGTCTGTCTGTCATTGCCATCGTTTGGCGAGTGCCGGTTTTCAAAAATCTTAGCTAAAAGTTGGTTATTTGAATTTTTCTTTAAGGTTTAAGGATTTTATTTTCTTTAAAATCATATTCAGTAAGGCTCTAGGGGGCTTAAAAGAATCAAAATGTGGTCGTTATATTATTATGCAATTTGTGAGAGAAGAAGTGTTCGAAACGTCGGGATGAAGTTAAAGTTAATTAATATACACGAGTTTATCCGTTTTCATAGTTTTATTTCATGTGTAATCCTCGTGGTAACCAAAGAAAATATTATGTATCTATTTTGCGTCAATAAGCTTTTCTCATTTTCCTTTTACATGTCATTCAAATAAATTAACAGACAATCTAAGACTATGAGACGATTGCCATGTAAATATTAGCGATAAGTACAACACTACAGTTTTAGTTACTTAAAAATAAATTGAATTTTTCCCTTAATTTTTGATAGTATGTGGTTTTCCGTGGTACCCCATAAAATGAGGTTTGTATGTAGATCCATAAATTATATTATGTATTATGTGAGTAGGCTAAGCAATAAAGCAGTCAGTACTATGGAACCGTTGTTTACCTATCTCCTGACATGGCGCAGTTGGTAGGATACGTACCTACGCTCCCAAAAGGAGTCTAACCTGCTACCGCGAACTCCGAACTTCGTAAATTTCGGGGATTTATCTCCGTCACTCCAACGAAAGCGTCATTAGAGTGACAGAGAAAAATCCCCGAAATTAGCTTCGGTGTTCATGGTAGCAGGCCTGATTTCCATCTTAACTGGCCAGGCCGAGAACTGGACTACATTCACGATGGGAATAGAAGTTGGCCCCGACCTGTGTCCGAGACCCGTGAAATGCAAGCCCTGTAGATAATGATTTGTGTGTTGGCCGCCGCCCAATTGGCCGCCAGATACAGCCAAAGGTATCTTGTTTGGGTTTTATGAATCAAGGTTGAGTTATTTAACAAGTACTTTTGAAGATAATCCCACAATGTCACGTAACAGCTTATCATAAAAAAAAACTGCGAAAGACTCTGGTTGTCACGGGATTCGAACCCGCTTTCTCTGGATTGCCGGTCTAACGCGCTTCCAATTACACCAGACGACCTTCCATGAATCACAGCGAATTTAGTCAATGGTATTGTGAAACTAATCACTAGCGACATCTGTACTTAATGTTTCGAAGGTACTACAACCTTAACACACTCAAAAACGTGTGTCTACCACAATCGTCCGCAAACTCGGAAACTTTCCGTTGCGTTGAATTTGCTATAGAGGGCGCTGTAATCAATTCATGATTAGAAAACATCAATTTGTTGTATAATTAAACAAACTTATGTTGATGTTACTTTTTTACAATGCGGATAATCCGACAATGTCGTAATAGATGTGCTTACCATAGAAAAAAACTGCGAAAGACTCTGGTTGTCACGAGACTTTTGAAGATCTTTAATAGGACTAAAAAACCGGACAAATGTGAGTCGGACTCGCGCACAAAGTGTTCCGTACGATTGTCAATTTGTCATACAAAAACACGTTTGTTGTATGGGAGCCCCCTTAAATATCTATTTTATTATACTTTTTAGTATTTTTGTTGTTATAGCAGCATTATGAATCTAGTCTAACTATGACGGTTTACGAGATGCAGCCCAGTGACTGACGGACAGACAGCACACTACAGATATACGATCAAATGTAACAATAAAACTTAAACATGATATTCCTCTTTTTGCCAGAACTGATTGACAAATTGTTAATTGTATAGACCATTGTATATTGACCATAGTTGGTTGTTCAAATACTAAAGATATCTAATTAAACAAATTTAAAAGCAATCAGTAAAATAATTGAAATATAATATCACACGATTCTATTGGTGGCCACAGTTACGTTATATTCGAAACTTGGATGATTGAAAATCGATACCAAATATCAGAATACGTTACGCCACGTCATTAGTAAACAGGTATTACATACTGTTTTTTTCACAGGGAAAGTAATTTTATATTTTTAGGTTACCCTTTGCCGTCGGATTTAGCTTTGCGAGGTGAAAACTTAATTTTCTGCCCAATGCCCAAGTCTTCTTCATCATCATCATCATGTCAGCCTTAACACATCCAATGCTTAACATAGGCATCCCCTTTGGACTTTCACTTATACCGGTTGGAAGCGACCTGCATCCCGCGTCTCCTGGCGATCTTCATAAGATCGTCTGTCCATCTTGTGGGTGGACGTCCTACACTACGTTTGCCAAACCGTGGTCTACACTCTAGCACTTCGCGACCCCATCGGCCATCTGCTACGAACAAATAAAACATGGAAGCCACACGCCATACTAAATGCCTTTCAAAAACGGTCCTGAATTTTAGTTGACAAGTGTCACTCTCTGTTCAATGCATCACGGCAATGAATTTGAATGTCAACCTATAAAAACTTAAACCGCCATTTAAAAATAGTTGTGATTGGTCCATCAAAGTTTTGATTGGCGATATTCAATAAACATTTGTCAAAGATGTTGCGCCGAAATATGCGCGGTGTTAATAAAAGCGCTATATCCTGCCCATCTTGGCACAATTGAACAATTGTGTTTGGGGGCATTTTTGAGCTGGCGTTAGACGTCCATGTTATATATGGTCGCAGTTAAATGCCCAAAGTAAATTCGTAAAATTGCATACAACCCCCAGGGTCGCGATTTATAAAGTTACAATTTACAATTTTGCTGTTTGCCTCTCTTTCTAGGCAATGCGTGCGTGCGTTAGAGAGGCAAACAGTGAAATGTAAAATGTAACTTTATAAAACGCGACCCATGTGGTAATCTGTAAAACCCAAGATCTCATACAGAAACAAACACATTAGGGAGACAGATAAATAAAAAAGCTATATAATACGGCGAAATGACATTAACGTACATGATTCATATTATATCCACCCGATATCCAAGATAAAACAATACCAAACCACATAGGTCTTACGCATAGACAAACAAACTATAGACATCGCATGGCTGCATGGCTAGCGAAGATGCCATTCTGGAGTCCTAGATGATAAATGATAAGTAACAATTGTATTGAAATGACATATTTTAACGAAAAATCACGTGGCTATGATGTGTTGATGTGACCATGGAAATGTCCTGCAGGGCAAGTTCGGCTCACTTAGTGATGCCAAATACTAATATTATAAGTTGAAATGAAAATGAAAAATAAGTAGCTTCCTCTCTCTATCAATTTTTCTTATAAGTGGGAGAAAGACAGTGTCGTTTCGTTCACGATTGAGCGGCAGAGATTGGCATTTTGGCTACGCACTCAGGGGGGCCATGATCACTTAATACGATTCAGTTTAGGTTCATCTTGTCAGTTTTGGACAGTTATCCTATAGAACTGACACATCATGATTCAGATTAGGTCCTGAATTAAATCGCATTAGTAGGTCGTGGTAGCCCTCCCCCCCTGGTCAAACTAAATAAAAGCTTGTAAATAAAAGTGTACAATGCGGCGTCTAGGATTTTTTGTCTATGTTCTTCGTCGCTAGTCTTAGTCTTAGGTAATACGTTATGTGCTAAATCAACGTGTTTACACGCAAACTTAGCTGTTCTGCCCTTGACGTAAGATGTAGAATGCATCGTTGGATCCGAGTTGTGGACTTGTTTGTTGGCATATTGATTGATTCTTTATGACTGAAGCATGTTATTTTATGGATGTTAGAAACTTGTAGGTACAGCAAAATAATTCAATTAGAGGCTAGATCAGAGAAGGTCATACACAATTTAATGTGATATTCGGTATTTACGTAACTGTTGCGTAATAAGACGTATTAATACTAGTGTTGTTTTAAATTGTGATAGTGACCACCAGGGGGGCCTACCAATAGGTACTAAAAATACTTATTTTAGTACAGATGGTGCGTTTTTTACGCGCTAGTACGAGAAGTGGCTCATTTTACGTCAGGTCCAAAACTTTGGAGGACCATCTGTACTAAAAAACGTCGTACGAGACACGTGCAAAAAGGAAATGCGTAACTCGTGTCGATTTAAAACACTCCCTTCGGTCGTGTTTTAAAACTCGTTTCGGATTTCTTGTTTTTCGCACTTAGAATAGAAATAGAATAGAATAGAAATAATTTTATTCGCAACATACGCATACCAACATAAAAATCACAATTACAGAAACGAAAAATAATTATACAGATAGGTAAAACGTGTATGCTACGAAATGGCCTCATCTCAGCATGTTGCTAGCGGGTGCCAGCGCTGGTCTTCCGATGAGGCCATCACGTGAACATTTTCACGGCAGGTAACAACACAGCACAATACAAATAAACAATAATAATTACAATTAAAAACCCAGACGTAACACAGCAAACAAAAATAATATATCGGGCCGGCCCTGTCATGGCCGTGCATTATCGCTAAACTTATTGCAGTAGTCTTTGTTTTGTGTCGTCGTGTGACTTGTGTCGTAATGTACTATTTTGCGTTTTACACTTTTTACAATAAATTTAAATAGCATTAACTATTTTCAAGAGTTTAAGTTTATTGCAGCAATTAACGAATAAAACATATAAATATAACCTCATATTATTTAGATACGCTTTTAAAACTTTGCTTTATTTAAGGAGTCGCGAGATGGTCCTTCTTTTGAGTAGTTAGATATTATTATACAGTCAAGTGCAAAAATAAGTATCGAAAGAATCCGCTCATAAATAAGTCATGACGTTCTTATTACCCACAATTAGAGTGCACTGGGACATATTTTTGTACATTTTTGTGTACACCTTATTTTGTCTTTGACTGTACCACCTCTGTCGGATAAATATTAGCTGATATTTAATTTGGTTAATCTCTCGATTGCGCTGTAAAAACATTTAAGCATGTATATTTACAGTGTAAATAGAAGTAGTAATACTACTTAAAAAAAGATATCAGAATATTTAATAAAATAATTTGTTTCACTACTACTTATTTTGTGACCATCACAACTAAAGCAATTTAACTTTGACACAGTTGTTAGTTCCCATAACTATGGCGTCAGATGGTGAATGTTTTAGAGTAAAGTTTTGGGGTTAAGCCGATGTGAGACTTTGGGATATTAATTATTTATAGGAGTAATTAAGGATTTCAGAATAAGCTGTAAACAAACGAAAAGGTACATAACTACTCAGTTTCAAGTTTTGTTAAACCTGATTCGATTATGCCCTCTGCTGTCAACACTATAAGTCTAGTCTTTAATTTAGAGTTTTAGGTAATCCATGAATGTAGGATTAATATGGATTTGACAACGTAATAATAATAGCAAGAACGAAAGGGATGGTCTTATTAAACTTTTAACTAGTGGAATTGAAAAGGAACAATAATCGTCCGTCCTTATCACTGTGCCACTATTTTTTGTGTGGCACTTAGCATCTATGTGCCAGACAAATGCGTTGAATACGTCACTTACGTCTGGTGGGAGTGAAATTAAATGTTTTCAATGTGAAAGTGGACACAAACAACTTATCCCAAGGCTTATTTTGAACAATTTCATCTGTGTTTATCTTCTAGATATGGTGCGATGCGAAGTACTAGGCTGTAAAAGTAGAAACGAGCGAAAAATTGCTGGCATAACCTTTCGCAGGTAAATATAGTGTTTTTCAGTCTAATTCTAAATGAAACTGTTAGCAAACCATTTTAAAATGTAAACTGATAAAAATACTAGTCATTAGAAAGCATTTGGGCCATAATTAACTCGGAAAAGGGAAATAATTCAGTGACTTTGTTATTGTTCGAGGGATGCCAGGGCAAGGAGGGTATAATTACCCAAAATTTTGGGGTAATTTCAGAATGATAGTTGCCCACGTTCGTAAAATTATTATAATGTATAAATGGTGGTTTGGCCCGATGGTGCACTTGCAGATTTTTTCTTTCCATAGAATTCTAATTATTTATGAGTAAATTAAATGTTATTTGTATATACGTTGTCGTTTTATTTTACCTTATCCTATTTAAATTATCCGAATAAGTTTGCCCAAACTAGTTTGGGTAATCGAGGGTTTATTTACTATGTTGTTTGTGGTAAGTAGGTACATGTAATTTTTCATTCTTCTAATGAAATCGATGATGATATATATATATTTTTTAATTTAATGTCGATAAGTTACTAAATATATCATTATTGACGAGTTGAAATTGAGAGTCGGGGATGGTAGAATATAGTGTATACCTAAAAGTAAAAAAAAAAATATTATTTTTAAGTAAATAATGCATCTTTGCTAGTCAATATGAGCTGTCCGCAAACCGTTAACACCATTCGTCAGTAGAATCCAAAAAAATGTAAACAATCCTAATAACTTGCATTATTCCATAATAAAACACAATCGTAGTTTTATTCCGAACTTGAAAGAGTTCACATACATTTTTAGTAAAAAATATTGATATTTATAGTGGTAACCTAAAATTATATCTGCGAACGTATTTCACGATATGTTTCAAACACGTCAGATGCTATGGAATGTCAGCCATATTTGCTTACATTCTTTTTTTGGATTCTACTGTCGGTTGGTATACGTTAAAATGCAATCTAATTGATATTCGGCAAAGATGTATATTTTGCTTGAAAAACGCCACGTATCTATGACAGTTTAAAATACTTTTCGTAAATTAAATAAAATAAGGTACACTAAGAAACTAAAACTCCACTTAAATAAACATATTTGATATTACATTTTAATATTGTTTCATATAGTAGGGTAAATGATGGGGTAATTTTTCTCGCATGGCAACAACGCTCACTATATATCCATCCCTCTTAGTGGCACACTCGGCGCGGCCCCTCGAGGTAATCAATCAAACAATTTGCACATTTTATAGAAGTTATAAAATTAATTGGTTAACCAACCAAATACAATCGATCTGTAACTAATCGAGCTGTCTTTAATCTAGTATATTTGACAGTGTCATGTTACAACCTAACCTCAACTAAGTAGGTAGATTTATGTTTATTTAAAAACCTAAAAGTACAGACTATAAAACATCCATGACTGATTATTTTTGTGATAAATGCACAAAGGTATGCCCTCACCAGGATTCGAACCTGGGACCTCCAGCTCCGCAGGCAGGGTCACTACCGACGGACGTACGGAGGCCGTCAACCGTTTTATTATTTTTCTTCATGAAAAGGCAAGCACTTCGAATTAACCTGGGCAAATATAAGTACCGCAACTAATTACTTTCCGTCCTCATATTTCCAATAATCAATATCACTTTGGTGTACGAGAACCACAGATTATCTCTTGCAGACTCCTTGATATTGCAGCTATCATTATCATCAGCCTCTCTCAGTTCACTGTTACTAGACATGACGCCTAAGTCCAGCAAAAGGCAATGGGAGAGCCTTTAACTATACGTATTAGGAGGTAAATGCCAATAACCGCCACGCTCGGCAAGCGGGTTGGCGATCGCAGTAGTGTGACCACTATAATGACGCTGCTGCCAATCAATCTTCTATGAACGAATTTTCATTGACACTTCACATAATCCCTTAGTCGACTCCTACGATGCCCACGGGAAAATTAGGAATGGTGACAAATGTATTCTTATTACCATCATACCATCACCAAGCGGCAACGTTGCTACTACTTGACAGTCAATCCCGTAATACTTACCATTTTTCCTTCAACCGCCCGGGTTTCGAAGTAAGTACTTCATTTCATTTTTCATAACTAAATATATTGTGGGTTACTTTGGACAATTGATATCCAGATCGGTTTTTCTAAGATGTCCCACAAGATATATATTTATTCAATTATACTTCACTTGTTCTTCCGAGAGATTATTATAACTTGTAGTAGTGTACTCGTACGGCCGTTGTCACAATATTTAGAGTACAAATATAATATATCTATTTAAATAAATAAATTGTATGTAGGTAGACGCCTACGTAATATAAAAACCAAAACTTTTCCCCCACCCTACCGCGCCGATCGCTGCCCGCTAGGTCGCTTCGCCACCTCGTCATTCTTTGTTCTTGTGCGCCGTTGATCACACGCATCATGGATAGGACATCAATTCGTCGAAAGATTGAAAATCTCATGAAAAAGTTAAAGCGGACGAGATCGCCATCTCCGCTAGATTCTTCACCAGCGCGATCTCCTTCTCCAAAACGCCGCCGTAGAAGAATTATATCTACCGATTCATCAGAACCAGAGCCTGACGTCGAAAATATTAACGGTTAGTTTATATTTGCTTAATAAGTGCACAAATTATTGTTGCAAGTATTGTCTGGATGGCATACGCAACAAATAAAATAACCCGTTAGTTGCAAGTATTGTCTGGATGGCATACGCAACGAACAATCTGTTCCTACTACTAACAGTTGCAAGTATTACCTGGATGGAATACGCAACTATATCTGTAATAGTCAATCGTGCCAAGGAATGCATTTATTATAATAATAGTGACCTAATTACGTTGCAAGTGCAGACTGGAAGTCTCACGCAATGATAAAATTTCTACCCTCAAAGTATTAATATTTATTTTTTCTCGCTCGAGGGCGTAGAAATTGTTAAATACTAAAGTATTTTTATTTTTTGTCCATTTCAGTTGCCAATAGTCAATCTGATGAAGACGATGCAGTTGACATATTCTCACTTTTAGGAGAAGACCCGACTCAAAATAAAGAATATAGCGATGATATTCATGCACATCTCGCTGTTAGGTGGACACACATTTTATCAAAGGGTTTGAAAAAGGAAGTCCGATCCGAGTTACTAAAGAAGTACTTACCTCCGGCTAACTGTACTTTTTTGGAGGCTCCCAAGCTTAACGAAGAAATAAAAGCGGCGGTTATAGATTCTTCAGTAAAGCGGGACGAGAAGCTAGTCGTGAAGCAGTCGCAACTTGGATCCGGTATAACTTGCATAGGACGAGCACTAGACGCAGCTTTTAAAGTAGCAGATAAAACGTCTCGTGACGTAATTATTAAGCACTTGGGTGAAGCAGGCCAAATATTGTGTGATTTACATTATTTGGACACAACAACAAGAAAATCTCTCTTAGTCCATGGATTAAATAAAAATACGAAGGATGCTGTAAAGGATCTCGTCCGAGACAAGCTTTTATTCGGTGAAGGTCTTACTGAAACTATAAAAGCTGTAAAAGCGTGCTCAAGATCCGCTTCAGACATAAAAACTAAACCTGCCAAGCCGGCATTGGCACAGCGTACGAATGATAACGCCGCTGGACCTAGCACATACAGAAATGCGTCTAATTCTTTAAACTGGAGGGGCCCGTCGCGTCGTTCAGCGTATCCAGCGATGACGACGGGTGGTTACCGCGACCGTCGTCACGCAGCAGCTGCTCCAGCCCGGCGACCGTACAACCGGAGGAACCAGCCGTCGACATCGACCAAGAGATATTAAGCCATTCTCAGGTAATGCATTCTGCGGGTAGACTGCAATATTTTTACACGCAATGGCAACAAATAACCAGGGATGAGGTTATTTTATCATGGATAAAAGGATTTAAAATACCTTTTTCTCGAAAGGTCTGTCAAAATGAACCTCTCGTCACTCGTCCTCATAATGCTGAAGAGGATAAATGTTTCCTAAAAGAGATTCATGAACTGATTCTCAAAGGTGTAATAAATAAATGTTTACCTTGTAAGAATCAATTCGTGTCTAAGATTTTCTTATTAGACAAACCAAATGGTGACAAACGCATGATACTTAATCTCAAAGAATTAAATAAATTCATTGACACGGCTCACTTTAAATTAGAAGATCTCAGAACTGCGATAAAATTATTATCTAAAAATTGTTTCATGTGCTGCGTTGATTTAAAAGATGCTTATTACACTATCAGTGTAGATAAAAATCACAGAAAATTTCTTAGATTTCAATACAAATCACAATTATACGAATTTGCCGTACTTCCGTTCGGATTAAATATAGCCCCTTACATTTTTACAAAATTAATGAAGCCAGTAATGCAACACTTAAGAAGACAAGGTCATTTATCTGTCATTTATTTAGATGATACTCTGTTATTGGCTGAAACTTACATAAAATGTAAAGATAATATGTTAGACACAATCAATCTCTTGGAGTCATTAGGATTTATAGTTAATTATGAAAAAAGCCAACTGTCACCCCAAACCACAACTAAATTTCTGGGTTTCATATTAAATTCAAAAAACCTTTCTATTGCACTTCCAACAAGTAAACGGTTGTTGATAAAATCTGAACTTATAAAGTTACAAGACACGAAGTATTGCACTGTCAGAACATTTGCTAGAGTGATAGGTTTACTTTGCTCAGCTTGCCCAGCAATGACTTATGGTTGGGTTCACACAAAGCTATTCGAACGTGTCAAATACTTACAATTAAAAGAATGTGAAGATTACGATAAACATATGGTTATTCCTAAACATTTACAAATTGATTTTAAATGGTGGTTAAATCATATTGATAGTTCAGTTAATTTGATTAGAAATAATAAGTATGACGTTGAAATTTATTCAGACTCTTCATTGAGCGGCTGGGGTGCGGCTTGTAACAATAAAACTGCAAATGGTTTTTGGTCGAATGATGAAACCAATAAACATATTAATGAGTTAGAACTTATTGCAGCTTACTTCGCCTTAAAAATATTTGGACAAGATTATTATGATTCTCAAATACTTTTAAGGATTGATAATAAAACCGCTATTTGTTATATAAATAGAATGGGTGGCATTCAGTATCCTCATTTAAATAAGGTATCGAGAGACATTTGGGATTGGTGTGAAGCAAGAAATAATTTCGTATTTGCTTCGTATATCACATCAGCTGAGAATTCCGTGGCTGATTTTGAATCTAGACGATTAAATGATGATACTGAATGGCAGCTCAATAATTTAGCTTATGAAATCATAAGTCGAGAACTTGCTGTACCAGAAATTGACTTGTTTGCTAGTCGTTTAAACCATAAATGTGAAAAGTATGTGTCATGGCACGGGGACCCAAATTCCGTTGCAATTGATGCATTTACGCTAGATTGGAAAGGATATTTCTTTTATGCGTTTCCACCGTTCTGTCTGATCCTAAAAGTCTTATCGAAAATTATTTCAGACAAAGCTAAAGGTATTGTGGTAGTACCAAACTGGCCTAATCAACCGTGGTTTCCTTTATATCATCAATTGCTGATATCAAAGCCAGTAATTCTGGACGCTAACCCTAAATTGTTATCATCTCCTTCCAGAATCACGCATCCACTTCACAAAACTCTGTCTTTGATGGCAGGAATTTTATGCGGGAATCGTTCATAAGAAGAGGAGCTCCTATAGAAGCATTAGATATATTAATTGATTCAATTTCTCCAAATACGTTTAAACAGTATCAGTGTTGTATGAAAGAATGGTCGTTTTTTTGCAAAGCACACAATTATGATTGTTATGACGCTTCAACGCAAATTATTTTAAAATTTCTATCATCGATTTGCAACCGCGGTGCTAAGTACGGTACAGTCAATACATATAAATCAGCATTAGTGATGTTATTAGGCGATAAAGTAAACCACGAATTAATATCAAGATTTTTAAAAGGTGTTTAGGCCCAAAGGCTAGGAGTAAGCCTTCAGTTGATTCGTAAAACAGCTGGGTGGAGTGGCACATCTAAAGTTTTTGGAACTTTTTATAACAGGCCTGTCATTGACGATACTCTGATCGAGGAAAATTTTGCGCGATCAATTCTGTCTCAGGTTGAGTAATAATTCGAGAGTCTAATATGCCAAAAAATTCTGATTATTTTCAAATGGATATTTTGAAATAAATCAAATTTGATTTCGTGAAATATTTATTTTATTTTTTACTCTGAACATCTACAAGTTATAATAATCTCTCGGAAGAACAAGTGAAGTATAATTAACTATTAAAAGAAACTTACCTAAGGGAAGTTCAATAGTAATTATACGAGCTTGTTCTTCCGAGAGATTAGACCAGAATAGTCCCGCCCTACCCGTTACCGAAAACGATAGCCCTTGCATAAATAAAATAAATATAATTATGTTACCCGTGCAGCTAAGTATTACTATAAACTTAATGACGAGGTGGCGAAGCGACCTAGCGGGCAGCGATCGGCGCGGTAGGGTGGGGGAAAAGTTTTGGTTTTTATATTACGTAGGCGTCTACCTACATACAATTTATTTATTTAAATAGATATATTATATTTGTACTCTAAATATTGTCACAACGGCCGTACGAGTACACTACTACAAGTTATAATAATCTCTCGGAAGAACAAGCTCGTATAATTACTATTGAACTTCCCTTAGGTAAGTTTCTTTTAATAGTTAATTGTCTTTGATTATCTTACGTGAATAAACTTACGAACACGCTGCATCTAGCATGTAAGATCTACGCTGGAATACTTAATGGAACAAACATGGGCATGTTCCCCGAAGACAGGTGAAGGAGGCTTATTAATAAGATTTAAATTCACTCTGTTCGGGAATGGAAGACGGGCACGTAGAATATAATGGAGGATGGGTATAGTGAAGGGCATAAACATATGCACACAATTCTACCTATTGCCATTGAAACAAGGGTGGTTTTTGACAATAACTGTATACATATTTATGGCCTTGTCCGTTCCGTACATGAGGTAGGTAGATACAGCCGTGACAACTTTATTAGATTTAACGTTAAAATGAAATACGGAAGGAAATACGGCATGTAAGTAGGAATTAATGAAACAGTACAATTTCAAACATAGTTTTACTTTTAACGAACCACACAAGTATTTAAGTAGATAACGGAAGTAAATATGTATTATTAATTAATACAAATAATTTATTCGTGGCAAATATAACAAGCATGACAGGACTAACAAAACAGACAAATTCAGCATTTAATATTATACCACGAAATATGATAGATTGTTATTTCTATCTTTTGTAAGGAATCATGTACCTATACCTAATTAGTCTCTCACCCTTGTTCATATTTGTTTTGATTGAGGATTTGACTATGTACCATTTTATTGCAAAGAACCTTACCTAAGTGTTTTTAAACATAAATATTCTCAGTCGCCGTTATTTTATTGCATTTGGTCTCAACATGCTGACATCTTCTATTCTCTTGGCACTTAATCCGCAGAGAAATTCGGATTGACACTAGAAGGTACAAAATCAGTTCTTTTTTTGACAGCTCTAGTCAATCTCATAGCACATTCCATTGAACTTCGCATGTCCCGTGGCACAGTTACTACCAACAAAAGCCGCATTCGATCGGATCCCTATAGAGCCTAAGCTTTTATCGAAACTCTCTGGAATAAAAGTCTTCTTTCTTCTTTCTACTTCTTCTTCTGGCATCTTTCTGAGTTCTAGCTCTCTTCTTGTTCCTTTATTGATAGAATATGTTCTTCTGGGTGCAGCAGAAATTAGTTGCAGAGCTATTACAAAGACAAATATCTTGACAAACATCGTAGACCGGAGTAGGTCGGATTGCTTACAGAAATATTTCTTGAATTTCCGTTGGTTTTGCTGATAATCGTAATATTAAAGGAATTTCCACAGATATAATAAAATAGCTTCCTGATGTGCCTAATTACTGAATTTTCTATAGTTTTTCGAATAGTGTACTTAGAAAGTATTTTCAGTTAGTAATTCACACAATCACTTTTGCAGTTATAGAAAAAAACGATAGGTATTCATAGAGTTCATTTCTTTTTCGGAACTCACCCGGTGTCACTTATTTAATTATTCACAATATTATCGGATTTTATCACTATTTATGTAAATTAAGAAAGTTGTCTGTTAGTAGACTATATTCAACTGAATTGAAATTGCTATAATAGTTTACGAGTAATAAAGACTTGGTGATTAAATTCATGTTAACATTGTTATGCAACAGTTAAGTAATTACTTAATTATGCGGCTGTAGGTAGTTAAAATGTGATTTCTACGGCTGTATTTTTCCTCTATTCATATGATACTTGTGGTAGTTTATAGTCCGTTAGATCTAAGATGAAACTTTTGACAGTTATATGTATATTAACCCTTATTAATATCATTTACCATTTTTCTGATAGACTTAACGTCATAGGGTCAATTCTAAACTGTCATAATATGTTGGTTCTTAGATCTAACGGGCTATAGATTAGGGTGCGGCTCCACTGACGGAGCGGAGCGGAGCTGTGGGAGACATCACAGTGTTTCGAATTCGAAGAATGTAATTGGTCAATTTTGCACAGCTCTGCTCCGCTCGGCGTCAGTGGAGCCGCACCCTTAGTATTAGTAAGGCACTTGTCCCACTGCGAGCCATTAGGCTATGAGCGGCTATAGAAACTGCCGAAAGATAAGCGGTTCCGTGTGATCTAAAGAGACAGCGACTTTTATAGCTCATAGCTGAGCGACCTATATCATCGATTCATGCCGTGTCTCTTTTATTTACACGGGAGCGATCTCTTGTTCAAAGTGCCTAAAAGGAGCGTCCTTTCATAATAGTACATTACGACACAAGTGCAAAAAACATGAATTTCGTTTTTGCACGTGTCTCGTACGACGTTTTTTAGTGCAGATGGCCCTCCGAAGTTTTGGACCCGACGTAAAATGACACACTTCTCGCACTAGAGCCTAAAAAGGCACCATCTGTACTAAAACCAAACCAGTCGTACGAGACACGTACAAAAAGGAAATTTGTATGTACTATATAAACACAATCCTTATTCCTTAACACAGATTGTGTTTTGAAACAATTATAAATACTGACCCCCTTATTCATAAACGTTTGTTAACTAGCCGATAATAATTGTTTGTCCCTTTCGGTCTTAACAATATGTCCATAAGAGCAAGAGAGTCAAACAATTTTTGGGTGAGTATATTTATTTAATACCGGAAATCCTGATTTGGTTAGTATCTCACTTAAGATTTCCGCTGCAGCACGCTTTAGTCGGAGGGGTGGGGGGTGGGGGTGGCCATCAATTTATGCAACAGGTGCTAACCGGTTAAACCGGGGAGTTAGCATCGACGCTATCGGTTCTTGCTTTATTATCGCTTTAGAAAGTCCTGGGGGGTTACCACGATTTACTTATGCGATTCAGTTTAGGACCTAATCTGAATCACTGTGTCAGCGGCCCTAGCGCGAAAACCGACATTCGTGAATTTCGAGGATTTGTCTCCTTCACTCTAATAACGCCTTCGTTTGAGTGACAGAAAAATCCTCGAAATTTACGATTTTCGATTTTCGCGGTAGTAGGCCAGTTCCATAGAATGACTGTCAAAAACTGACAAGACAAATTTGA
This sequence comes from Thaumatotibia leucotreta, assembly GCA_025490895.1. Taxonomy (NCBI): domain Eukaryota; kingdom Metazoa; phylum Arthropoda; class Insecta; order Lepidoptera; family Tortricidae; genus Thaumatotibia; species Thaumatotibia leucotreta. The sequence goes on from JALPQI010003312.1 coordinate 50,123, forward strand.
GAGAATATGATAGCTCTCCTGTGAGCCTACCACGAGCTGCTATAGTGACATTAACGCTGTCTTACTTTATTAGTTATTTATTATACTAGGGGGCAAAGTTGTTGTTTAACTGTCGTGCCAATATTGAGACATGAGATAGCGAACGATTCCAAAATTTAGCCACGAGCGTAGCGAGTGGTTCAAAAACTGGAATCTTGAGCATTCCGAAGGTCTCAAGGCACGAGAGTTGAAAAAACTTTGCCGCCAAGTATAATAGGTACCTACAACTTTTTTCGCCTCACTACCGTGAGGAAATATGATTACAAATCTCATCAAAATGTAAATTAATTTAAAGAAACCATTTAAAACTCAATGTCGAAACGTATCGTAGAGTACTTACTCCTGGCTTACAAAGTCACTAATGAAAATTGACCAATTTAACATATGAGCTCCGATTGCGCTTGTTTACTACGGTCATACGGATCCACTTATACTAGGTAGTAGTGGACCAAAGGAATTAGAGCAAAGTCAAATTAGTTTACCCACAAGTTGATAAAAAGCGTTTTTACCCGCTCGTATTAAAGGATAAACGAGCGCTTTACGAGCTAGAGAGGGGAAAAATATATATCCTGCTCATACTCGCGTACTGCCGAGAGAGGGATAGAAAGTAAGTTCGTGTTAATTTGTTGGTAAACTTCTGTATTTCTTTTGTGACATCTAATATTTAAATTTATATACATAATAGTGGTAATACTACTTAATACATACAACTTAAAAAAATGAATAAAACTGTTTGAGTTGTTCTACAAAACATGGACCAAATTCAACTCGCAAGATTTTTATCGCAAAATAAAGGAGGGCCGTGTGGTGACGGCGGTAAGAATACATTTGTCACCACCCCAACTCCTCCTGCAGTCGTACTAAGAGTCGAATAAGGGATTGAAGTGTCACTGACCATTATTTGATAAAAGATTGATGATGGGCAGCAGCGTTATCAATCATCTTAGTGGACACATTACGACGATCGCCAATCCGCGTGCTGGGCACGGGGCTGGGGCTGTGGCGAATTGGCGATTATGGGCATTTATCTCCTAATGCGTCTCTACGCATAGTTAATAGGAGAGGCCTACGTCCTGCAGTGGACTATCATAGGCTGATGATTTATGTATGTTATGTAAAGGAGGTTGAAAACATTTTTATCGTGGTAGCCACGCCGCAGATATCGATGCCTTTTGAAAATGTTTTTAATCTCCTTGGTTCAATGTTTTTATTAAGTTTCCCTTTGCACGAATGCACTACGGAAGTACATTAGGAGTGCAGTGAAGTTTCTCGCTGTAACACAACTTTAAGCTCAACAATGCAGTTTTATTGGTTAAAAGCTTTTAGCTGAAGCTTTTAGACACCTGGGATAGAGGTGAGCTTGCGATACTATATCCTAGAGTCAAAGATTTCGCTGTGCTAGTTTATAGGGCCGTAGTTATGGAAAAACACCAATCCATGCCAATTTGTCATTTCGTAAAATTACCATTCCTCCACCCCCTTACATATCTGCGAAACTACGGGGCTTAATATCTTGCAAACATTTCGAAAATTAGTTCCTTACGTATATTTGACAGGAAAACTTATTAAAAGTCCATAGTATTTTAAAATATCATAGCAAATCTCAATATGCTACGCTCGACCGAATATAATTACGGAGCCGGCTAAATCTACAGTAAATCGGTAATTTATTAAGTATGTTTTTAAGTATATTTTGTGTTCATTAAATTAAATTGACGGCCTGACAATAAACCGCGATTAAAATGGGATTCGAAAGTACTGTTGACACAACAGTGTATAATAAGTCAATGTAGGATATATTCATAGTTATACATATTCATAGTTTAAGTGCAGAGACTTATACAGACAATAGATTAATTGATCACTCATTACATCTATAAACAACTCTTTTCTTGGTAACTGTCGTGTCATCTGTTGTGTCAACATTACCTCCGAATCTCTTTCTGGTACTGTTTCGATAATATTTTTAATTAGGAAGTCAGGTACAAGTACATACCCGATTTCAGGAATAAGTACTACGTATCTCCCACGGGAAGGTATTCGTGTGGAGTGGAGACCACGTACTGGCAAAAGCAGCGTGGGACGTCCACTCCACAAGGTGGTCCTGATACCCGCAAGACGACCTGGTTATAGTGGCGGGGACTTGGTGGATCCAGGTCGCATCCATCTGTCCAAAGTGGAAGTCTATTGAGGGGGCCTATGTTCAGCAGTGGACATCCTATGGTAGAAATGATGATGATGTTGATGATCTACCCACAATTTGGATTCCTCCCACTTAGCAACTTTGTGGTACGTTCAGAATCTTATTCAGGTCGTATATCATGGAGACAGAGTAATGAAAATAGAAACAGGCATTTTGAATAATGAATCACAGCTGTAATTTAATAAATATCACGAATATACGCGGCGTGGCGGAGCAGTTTCGTTGAATATATCATTTTGTGCGACAACTTTTTTAAGGTAGTATTTACGGAATATTCGTATTCATATTTCGATACATTTTTCGTTTCAGTAAATCTGTACAAGCAGTAAATATGATATTGAAGTATGTCAAGTTGAAAACGGTCGTAATAAAAATTTGCCAAATGGCTACTTAGTACAAAAAATATGGCACCGTACGGAAAATATCATACGTTTTGAGATCAGGTGGCATTTGTGGGCAAGAATTAAAAAAAATAAAAGTGTATTCCAAGTTATTTGTTAAAATGACACATTTTTTACGAATAAAACTTATACGAATAAATACTGTTTTGAAAAAATAAATCCACCTGAGTTTCTTACTTGTTCTTCTCAGGAACGGTGTGGGGTTAGAACCAGTAGTAGATTTTTTCTCTCTCTTGATAATGTCAGACGATTTGAAAATGCTTATTAATAAGCTTACTTGAATAAAGAATAGTTTGACTTTGACTTTGACCACCCGCATTGAGCGGAGTCTTGCGACCGCCACGGTGAAATAGGGGCCAGCTTAAATTAAAGGTGCGGTTAAACTAAAAGAGCATTCGCTGTTCTAACCTCCCACTCTACGAGATTCGATCGGTACACAAAACGTGATTGGTTGATTTCTTAGAACGGGCGCTAGAACAGCGAATGCTCTTTTAGTTTAACCGCACTGTAAGAAATGCTTGGATCAGTGTACTCACGTCAGGGCTGATGTCGGTGAAGTTGGCGCTGGACACAAACTCCCGCAGGAACCCGTCCAGCTCAGTGCCCTCGATGTAGCCATTACCTGGGAAACATTTGTTTATATATTTATTTTATTTTATTCAAGGAGAACCAACAGCTTCATAAATAAAAAGTAAGAATACAAACAGAAAGTCACATTAATCGATACACGATCGGTTAATCCAAGTGCCGTGCGGTGACGGCGGTAAGCATAGAATTAGATTTGGATAGAAGAAACAAGTTCATTCATTTGTATGGCGGCCGCGGCCGAGCGTGTCAGATTTTGTACTGAAGTTGTTACTTGCCTATGATTTTAAATATGTCTCAGGCCCTTTGAGTATTCATATTTTTTTGTGTTGTTGCAATTAATATTACTTAAGGAGGCATTATTAATGTTTTTGTTCACTTCAACTTACAAAATTTGACACCCGAAAGCTGCAAGCTGAGATTAAAGACGGACAACTCAGTGGATTTCAGTGAGTTCATTTGACACGCTAAGTAGATCCGTTTGCTTGATCTATGGTATATATGACATCTGTGGCGGTAAGAATACATTTGTCACCGCCCCAACTCTTCCCGTGGGTGTCGTAAGAGTCGACTAAGGGATTGAAATGTAATTAACCATTTTTTTATCGAAGATTGATGACGGGAAACAGCGTATATACACATTAGGAAGTACATTTCCATAATTAGTCAGCCTCCGTAGCCTAGTTGGTACTTAGCGACCCTGCTTACGAAGCTGGAGGTTCCGGGTTCGAATCCCGGCGAGGGCATTTTTGTGTATTTATTTATCACAAATATTTGTTCCTTGGTCATAGATGCTATGTATTTAAGTATCTGTATATATCTATCTATTATACATATATATCGTCGCTTGGTACTCACATCACAAGCCTTAATTGAGCTTACCGTGGGACTAGGTCGATTTGTGTAAGATATCTCAAGATATTTAATTATTTATTTATAATCGTCACGCTGGACAAGCGGGTTAGCGATCCCAGTAGCCCATCATATCAATCTCGAATAAACGAATGGTCAGTGACACTTCAATCCCTTCCCTTCAGTCGATTCTTACGCGAGAAGAGTTGGGGTGATGGCAGATGTATTATCACTGCCGTCACTACGCTGGTATCGTACATAAAGTATAAATTACCGCTGTGAACAATCGACTACAAAGATATGTATCTATTGTTTACCTTTTTGTAATTCAGTGGGATGGAAATATAGATAAATATCTTTGTAGTCGACTATAACATCGTATAGCCTTGTAAGTACTGGTCTATTAGGGTCTCTCGTGCAGGGTCCGCCCCGATAGCTACCACCGTCTTAACCGTTAACTTGCCGCTAAAATGCAGTGTTTGCACTGCTGTGTTTCGGTTTGAGGGTAAGATAGCCGGTGTAATTACTGGCATAGATAGAGGCAATCTACCTAAGTCCTCAGGGTAGACAGCTTATAGGCGATTCTTTGATCGCTATGTCCATGGGCCTCAGTTCCTGTTTTTCATCAGGTGGGCTGAGAGCTCAGTTGTCTACCGTCACATAAAAAAAAGAAAAGAAAAACGTCGATGGTTACGAATCGGCTCGTTTTGGCTAGGCCGACACGGATTCGGATGTTTCGGTCTTATACCGTCGACATAAAGCTTTTTTAGACCGGTTTAAGCCGAATCTGCTTTGATTGCTTTGGGAAGACCCTTAGAGAAAGTGTTTGGGAATTTTAGGCTACTTGTTAAAAGAATAACTGTACGTAAGTAATACTTGTGACTAACTTCGTTTGTTTGGAATTCTAAAGTCTTTAAAACAAAAGAAACTCTGTTACTTATTAGCAAAATTATAATTCAATTGTAAGTAATATGTACTAGTGTAAATACAGTCGAGTGCATTAATATATGGACACATTTGTAAGGGATCAGTATGGAGAAGTGTATATATATTAATGCCCTTGACTGTACCTACATCACGGGAATCTTTGGAGGAGGCCTATGTTCAGCAGTGGACGTCTTTCGGCTGCTATGATGATGATTGATGAAGTAAGTACTTACGAAGATAGGTCAATTAGTCGACTTTCAAATGTCATTTCAACCTTCGATTCAAAACAATTACAAGTTTAATTACTAAATAACATAGTCCATTATCAGCTATTAGACCAAATGTATTTACTTTCAATATTTAAACTAGTCTGTCCATGGATTACATTTATTAGACGCATTTAGAAGTCATTATTAAACGGTGACCTACTTTGAAACAACATCGTTTGTAAATAGATCAATAGATTTCGATTTGAGGTTCAATACACATATACACAATACGTTGAAAGCGATGGTTTGATGGCAGCTTCATGTCATGGAAGAGGATAATATCCTCTTAGAATTAAAAAAAAAACAGCTAATTTTTTTAATTCTGGAGCGGTTATCTCCGAAAATATTGACCCTAGAAAAAAACTTTCTTTTCAGGTGGCTTATGATGGTCCCGTTTTATCTATTTATCGTGCTACGCGTCACTTTCGCACTTGCATACTTGTTAGAACGTGAAGGCAATGACAACAAACGATTAGACGCGGTACCGTCATAAGCCTACAGACCCTCTTCTTTTTGAAAGTCCTATTCGACGATACCCTAGGTATAGGATCACAGCAAGATAAACAAAAAGTCCCCTCTATAATAAATATAATAAAATGTAGAAAGAAAAAAAAATTAAAAAATTCCCTAGTAGTCATCCTAGGGATTTTTTTTTTCTATATTTTATTCTACCGCTTTCTCGGCGTGATTAATATGTATACTTGTACCGAATTGCAAATTTCTAGAACCTACTATCGGCCACAGAGATATGCTGCGGACAGACAGACGGACAGGGCGAAACTATAAGGAAAGAAAGGAAGAAGAAAGAAAAAACGTTTTCATCAAACTTGCTGTCTAAGCGCGCTATTGCTTGCATGCATAGCGGGTGTAATAGAAAAGTGAAATTCCCTAGGGAATAATAGAAATGGTCATACGTCATTTAATAATATTTTGTCTTAAATCTTATTTTTTTGTCGGCAAGTGTGATGAAAAAGTAAATACGAAATTTTGTCCCAAAACTGCCAAAACACAGCATTTTGACAGCAGAGCCAGCGCTGGTCTTCTGTTTTGGCCGTTTGAGTTCGACATTGACTATAGGATAGACCTTTACACAACGAAAATACCAAAAAATTTATACACAAATCGCAAATTATTACACACACATTATTATAAAGGTTTCTAGTTTATTACGGAACCCTAAAAAAGAACAATTAACCACAGATTTGGCGACTTCCTCGCACATTGCAACACAGCGAGGAAATGCCGCCAGCATTCTCAGTACAATGCGACAAGGACCTATCTTAGGCATGTAAATAAAAGAGACGGCGATACTCGCCCGGCTATCAGCTATCACCGTGTCTCTTTTATTTACACGGTAGTGTATATCTTTTGTTCGTGTTTATAGCTGATAGTTCATAGCTTAGTAGCTCGCGGTGAGACCAGTGCCTTAGATCTTATATCTTAGGTTAGTTAGTTTTAATTTATGTATGTAAATTAATAAATATTCCAACCTAATATATTTTATGCTCTGTACGAATAGCAGAACTAACTAAGGTAGAACTTGAGGTCGAACTTACGTTAGTTTGAACGAAGTTTCTCGTTCAACATGACTTGACGTAAATTAAGTTTTGGTACGAGTTCTCTACTTACATCTAACGGCATGAGATTTTCTTGTACGGAAAATCTATTAAAATTGCGTAATCTTAGGCACAAACTATTCTATCGACATCCATAGGAACAATTTTTTAATTTGAAATACTTAAATTATACTTATTACGTTTCCCTAGTAGTTCCGCTTCTTTTCCAGATATCATAAAATTATAAAAGATTTTTACCTTCGTTTTTAGTCAACATATTCTGATATATCTTGTAAATAATTTCGCATTGGGAATGTAAAAGTAATCTTAACAAGTGCACTTTGAAATTTTGAACGATATTCAAGCTGGTTTTTAGGTTTTAATTTCGGTTTTGTAACTGTTCTATGGTACTAGGTATTGACATATTATTGTTTATCAATTTTAGATCGCAATGCCTCGGATTACTTACTGTTGCATAAATTACTATTGATCAATACATTTCTAATTCATAAAATGTTGGAATAGATGTCGATAGAATAGTCGACAATTAACTAAGCACTAGTGACAAGTGCATTTTTGCTCCACTCATCCGTGCTTTGACTATCACAGCAGGTCTAGACAATAGACCATTCTGCAATCGTATATGATAAGCGATAGGTCACGTGACTTTTCGTTCGAATCTGTATCGCTTATCGTATACGATCGCAGAATGGCATTTTCGCTAGGCCCACAGACTCAAGATGTTTCTGTATCGGGTACCAACATTCACAACACTGTAATGTAATTTATTATTCTTTCATGTGTTTTAATAGGAGTAAATTACTTAGGTATTCAAAGTTAAGTTTCGCATGTCTGGCCTAACCTAAAAATACATGTGGACTTGAATCTACATTACTAGCTTTTGCCCGCGGCTTCGCACGCGTAGATTTTGGACTTCTATGAAAAAAAAATGTTTTCAACCGACTTCAAAAAAGAAGGAGGTTACCATTTCGATTGTATGTAGTTATATATTATGCATGTTACACGGTTTCCTGCAAATAATGAATCCTATTTTGTTTTTTTTTCTCAGGAGATTCAAAAATTGCCGAAATAAGTTTAATATTTGTGATATTTTTTTTGGGTTTCGACTTGACTTGTTGACAATCATTTAATCGAATGTTGTTTCAAAGACAACGGTTATTTTCATTTCATTGACAAGTCATTCTGTCGAAGAATAGTTTTTAGTCAATTTAAATCAGGGAATTTTGAATGGTGCTTGAGGTTTTCCTTTACAGGTTCTTATTTTAGTTTGGTTTAAATTTTGTAATATTTATTCCGCAGTTCTAAACTAACACTGAACCTACTTTGATAGCTGCTCGCTTATGTGTGGGGTCACAGTTGTAACCTAACTTAAACATATTTTAATAGCCGTTTGTTTCTATGTGGGGTCGCACTGGTCGCAATTCTAACCAAACCTAAACCTACTTTGATAGCCGTTTGCTTTTGTGTGGGGTCGCAGTTCTAACCTAAACTAAACCTACTTTGATAGCCGTTTACTTATGTGTGGGGTCGCAGTTCTAACCTAACCTACTTTGATAGCCGTTTTCTTTTGTGTGGGGTCGCAGTTCTAACCTAAACTAAACCTGCTTTGATAGCCGTTTGCTTATGTGTGGGGTCGCAGTTCTAACCTAAACTAAACCTACTTTGATAGCCGTTTGCTTTTGCGTGGGGTCGCAGTTCTAACCTAACCTACATTGATAGCCGTTTTCTTTTGTGTGGGGTCGCAGTTCTAACCTAAACTAAACCTGCTTTGATAGCCGTTTGCTTATATGTGGGGTCGCAGTTCTAACCTAACCTAAACCTACTTTGATAGCTGTTCGCTTATGTGTGGGGTCGCAGTTCTAACCTAAACTAAACCTACTTTGATAGCCGTTTGCTGTTATGTGGGGTCGCAGTTCTAACCTAACCTAAACCTTCTTTGATAGCTGTTCGCTTATGTGTGGAGTCACAGTTTTACCCTAACATAAACCTATTTTAATAGCCGTTCGTTTCTGTGTGGGGTCGCACTGGTCGCAGTTCTTACTTAATCTAAACCTACTTTGATAGCCGTTTGCTTATGTGTGGGGTCACAGTTCTAACCTAACCTGAACCTACTTTGATAGCTGTTTGCTTATCTGTGGGGTCACAGTTCTAACCTAACCTAAACCTATTTGTATAACCGTTCATTTCTGCGTGGAATCGCAATGGTCACAGTTCTAACCTAACCTAAACCTACTTTAATAGCCGTTAGTTTCTGTGTGGGGTTGGAGTTCAAACCTAACATAAACCTACTTTCAAAGCCGTTCGTTGCTGTGTGGGGTTACTATTCAAACCTAACCTGAACCTCCTTTGATAGTCGTTCGTTTCTGTATGGAGTCGCATTTCTAATCTAACCCAAAACCTACTTTGATAGCCGTTCGTTTCTTTGTTGGGTCGCAGTTCTAACCTTTCCTAAACCTAAGTATAATCTTACCTTATTACATTCTGTTTGAAGTCTGTTTCATTTAACAGCATATTAGTATGACATAATTAAATACTTAATTGCAAATAAACTACACGAATTAGAAAGCTGAATTTACAGTGAGGCGGCCCGCGTACCCGAGCTGCTTATACATATAGATACTTACTGTCCGCGAGCTGTCAAACAAACATTTGAAATTAGTTCGCTTTGAATCATATGTCGCCATGCAAAATTGTAGATATTTTTAACGAACAAACAAATAAATATGGTTTTGTCTAGACTTAAAAAATAAAACCTCACAATGACCTTTTATGTAGCAAACTGCATTACTGCATTACTTACCAAAATTTAATATTAAAAGTATCTACGTATTCATCGTACCTATGTTACTCGTATATAACATGGTATGTAGATAAGTACCTACATCTTCATTGGCAAGAACACTTCATGGAACAAGAACTTGGAACAAGAATCTGGTTCCTTCATACAAACTTTAACCTTCCATTTAACCCCCATAGGGAATGAATTTTCAAAAAACCTGAAACACTTGTTTACTTATTTATTGTTAAAAACATTCATGTGAAGTTTCGAATAAAATAGCCCAACTAATCTTAATTCCCCATACAAACTTTAACCCTCCATTTAACCCCCATAGGGAATGAATTTTCAAAAAACCTGAAATACGTGTTTACTTATTTATTATTAAAAGCATTCCTGTGAAGTTTCGAATAAAATAGCCCAACTAATCTTATTTCCCCATACAAACTTTAACCCTCCATTTAACCCCCATAGGGAATGAATTTTCAAAAAACCTGAAATACGTGTTCACTTATTTATTGTTAAAAACATTCATGTGAAGTTTCGAATAAAATAGCCCAACCAATCTTATTTCCCCATACAAACTTTAACCCTCCATTTAACCCCTTTAAGGGATGAATTTTCAAAAAACCTGAAAAATGTGTTTACTTATTTATTATTAAAAGCATTCCTGTGAAGTTTCGAATAAAATAGCCCAACTAATCTTATTTCCCCATACAAACTTTAACCCTCCATTTAACCCCCATTGGGAATGAATTTTCAAAAAACCTGAAATACGTGTTCACTTATTTATTGTTAAATACATTCATGTGAAGTTTCGAATAAAATGGCCCAACTAATCTTATTTCCCCATACAAACTTTAACCCTCCATTTAACCCCTTTAAGGGATGAATTTTCAAAAAACCTGAAACATGTGTTTATTTATTTATTATTATAAACATTCCTGTGAAGTTTCGAATAAAATAGGCCAACTAATCTTATTTCCCCATACAAACTTTAACCCCCCATTTAACCCCTTTACGGGATGAATTTTCAAAAATCCGTTCTTAGTGCGCCTCTAAACATTATAAAGAATGTACATGCCAAGTTTGAACTTTCTAGGACCAGCGGTTTGGGCTGTGCGTTGATTTAAGTCAGTCAGTCAGTCAGTCAGTCAGTCAGGACATTGCCGTTTATATATATAGATTACACACGCTTATATACATTGAAAAAAAATCTATGATGCAGTTACATGTATGGACCGCCCCAACCCCAATATTTTTTTTTACAATATAATATCATAATTCAGTAGCGGTTTATGTAACACATATCCTTACCAAATTTCAATTCTGTAGCATTTATAGTTTCCGAGTAAATCGTCTGTGACAGACGGACATGACGAATCTATAAGGGTTCCGCTTTTGCCATTTTGGCTACGTTACCCTAAAAAGAGACGAACACAAAATAGATGCCCCCCCCCCCCTTACATTAATGCTAGTTAAAGGTTTGTGGGAATAAACATGGATCGCGGTAAGTGCGTTTATTTCAAATACCTACAAAACTATAGTCCTATTATTTCATTTCAAATTGCATACTGCCATTTTCTTAATTTTCATATCATACCCAAATGAAGAGCTCCAGAACATACATTTTACTACAAACCCAATGCATTTTAGGACGCGAACTTCAAATCCACACTTTAATTCTTCCACACCGTGTTATTAAATTATTGACTGTTTATTTACAATTCAGGTTTTATAGATTGTGGTTTTATAGATTCAGGTTTTATAGATTGTGGATTCTGTTTCTTAATTATGCGGAATATTTAATTTACATAAATATCCCACAAAACAATAATAAAATAGGAAAATTAAACAGTCATTTTTCAATCAGTCTTAATTGTGTACTTTCAGTTAAGTTACTTTAATTTGTATCTTGAGTTTGGTTTAGAAGTGCGGACCTGTGAGTTCGTGAGTATTACCTGTTTTTTTGTTATCGTGGAACTATCTGTGTATTGTTTTTTTAGCCGTTGGTTCTCCAAATATGTAAAAATAAAATAAAAACAAAATTTTAGAGAACTGCTCAAAAATCAATTAGGAGTAGCAATGTACAAGTTGCAGAACATTCTCAAAATTGCAGGAATGTACACGGAAATTTCCGAGAATTTTCACGAGAATTTAAGTCTAAAGGTGGGTCCACATTTGTAACAATACGACGGACCGGACTACGTGACATTGCAGCAGAACATGTTACGCTCAATGTGGACGCTCCGTGATCGTGCTGACACGATTACACACCGTGTACGATGAAATGTCACAAGTGTAGACGCACGTTGGCGAACCAGACTGCGTGGCATGACATCGGTACAAGAGTCGGTCGTTGGTTGTCATTTACCGACTACCTAGTAACTCAACATGTCGTCTGCAGAAGAAGTCTGTCGTGCGGGCGGGGGACGTATGTACAAACAGCAACACAGCTGGGTATACACTTCAGAAATGGGAATTATTGCATGAAAGAGAATCACGCTTATAGTCACATGTCAGTTACATAGGAATGTTGAGCCACTTGGCAAAGGATGCAATTTGGTCGTGTAATATTATGGGTTCGGTATTTTTCGTTAGTAGGCACGATCGCGGGATTTCCGATGGTCCCCGATGATATGTCATCGAATCTTTGTTGCGTCAAAATTTCAGTATTTGAAAACTAGTTGACATAATAAAAATTCCTTCGTCTACGAAAATTAAGAATTAGCTATCGGCCATGATTAGACGCTAGATGTCGTTGTTCCTTGTAGAAACTTGATAACGACAGTTCTTCATAGATTTGTCTAAAACCGTTTAGTAATTTAATCACGGTTTCTTCAGATCGGATTTCATGATTTATCTGACATTAATAGGCGAGGTATTTTTCCAAGTCAAGATATTTTTACAAATAGCCATGTTATCGGGCAATGTTATAGTTGAATTATCGAGAAGATGGAATTGCATATGTAGTGGTATCGCGTATTTACAATGTATTGTGTGCTATTATGTGTGTTTTATCGACTCATGTATTGGCATTATTCGACTAATAGTAAACCTAATCGTAAAGACACAAGGTTCACTTTAAAAGTGTTGCTTTAGTAACACCACTACAAATGCAATTCCATCTTCTCGATAATTCAACTATAAATATTTTTTTTCATTGACAGAGACAAATGCTATTGCTGTCTTTATTATAATTCATCACATCTCTTAGTTGACGTTAGTTGAATACTTATGTAACCTTTGTGGAAATATGGTAGATAGACGTTTGACAGTCTACCTATAATCCTTTAATCTGTCAGTAGCCATACAAATGTTTAATAGAGACTTGATAGTTTCTGGCTGAAATTGTAACTTTGAAAAAATGTCTGACAGTGACAGCCACAGATAAAATATAGGGAAGATTCCGTGTATTAAGACATACATGAACAAACTATTGTCATCCTTCACCCCATCTCAAGATGTATTCCATAAAGGTCTCTGCCCACTAGACCGTAGCATACCATGGCCGTAGCATGAACGTATCAGACAAGGAATGTGAGACGACACGGACTACTATGCCCACTATAACGTGTGTACATCGTTTCATATCCGTGCTAAGCCCGTTTAGTGACCGTTACATCCGCGTCGCAACCACGTATCATCCGCGTCGCAAGTACGTATCATCCCCGTAGTATGAGCGATTCATATCCGTCGTTATCGTTCCATTGTCACAGTTTTATCAGTTTCAAATTGTTTTCACGCCCTTTAGACTACTATCGCTCTGCTAGTATTTTCCTAGGAGTTTATTTCTACACCTGTTTTTCTGAGCAGACATCGTAAACTGCGATCGAAATCCATTGAAGTACTAGAGTTGTTACCGAGTCAAGTCGAAGTCAAAAATTATTTATTGAGTAGGCTTAGCAACAAGCACTTTCGAATCGTCAGTTATGCTACTTATACATTTATGTGGCGGAATGTGTTTATTTATCATTGAAGTATTAAATTACACTTATCAATGTCTAGGTAACCTAGACACTGATAAATGTAATCTACGATATTAAACTAAAACTACTTGGAATTGGTAAATATATTGTCTATAGATTTATGAGAGTACATTATGTTCTTGTCATGATTGTCAATGTGACTCCGTCAAGTACTGGTTTTGTTTGATTATTTTTACATCTTCTAATAGTTTTGGAACAATAATTAATTTTAAATAACAATGAAGCAACTGAAAAAAAAAATCGAAAAAAAGATATATCGATTTTGTGTAGGTACATATTGTAATAAAAATCGAAAACCAATAAAATTTTTACAATCAATTAAGTAAGTTTTTTTTTCAGAAAATAGCGATGCTGATTATATTGTTTGCGTTGTTTCGCCATAAGAAAATTATTACTCACTGTCAAACAAAAGTGAAAAATTTGGAGAATTTTTAATAAAAATTGTAAATACAATACAAAAATGTAAATAGAACCCGTATGCTCACCGTTTCGCCGCCTGCGCACACCGTACCGGCAACGTTGCGTGCCATGCACGTAGCGTGTCGGGGCCGGCAAAATATTCTCGCCGACAATTCTTGCCGGTCCGTGCATGGCACGCGACGGTGTTGGCCGGCGACGGAACGTCCTAGTGGGCATAGTCTCATACTTTTCCATACAAAGAATATTTTTTTGTCTGATACGTTCATGCTACGGTCATGGTATGCTACGGTCTAGTGGGCAGAGACCTTAAGGAAAAAGAGACAAATAAAATAGCTCTACTTGGTCGTGAACTCCATCAACGACTCCATTTTCTTGAACAATGCTACCAACTTGACTAGATAAAATGTCATTACTATTAGTGATGTCCAGTCTTCAATCGTATACTTTTATCGTCAATAATAATATTTTTACCAAATTAGGTAGCGAATACAGTAGGAATAAACCTTATTTCCTACTCAAAATCACGATCTTCTTCGATCGTGATTTCAAAATCTACATTTCAGGATAAAAATAAAAACACAAAGTTAACGAAATATTTTCTTTAATTAAAATGTCATAATGAGGGTTTCCTAAAACGTATGCCACTAGTTGGCGCCACTTAGCCGTAAGGTCCCGCTAAGAAACACAATTATCTAGCCCCAAAGAAAGACTAAGTAAATGTTTTTTTTTTTAATAGTTTAAATTTTTTAATGTATTTTTTTTAACTCATACAAAATATTTAAACCAGAAACTATAAACATAGAATTTAGACAAGTTTCTGGACCTGCTCCCGCCCTGGTGATTTAAGAAAACTCTCATTATAACATGTTTTATGGACTTATCATTCCTTAAAGCATACCAATAAACAATTTTGGTATGATGGCTTCTTTATAATTAAATTAATCAGTCTACACAAGTATCACATGAGCGTCATTATTAAACTAAACTTAATTTACTTGCTGGTTGACATGACATTGGATGATTACCAAATATGGTGGGTAGTACGTCAGAATGTAATCACTTATGCGCGTACCCTTGCCTGAAACAACAGCTTAAAATTGTGCGGAGCATATTTTTGAATACTCTTTAGGGTACCAGTCGTCTGCCTTTTTGATATTTTTGACCCATAATAGCCTTTGTTCAGTGTCCAGTGGAAACCTGTTGGACATTAAAAACATCGATTCATTTTTGAGTTGACTATCAATACATTTATCGATATCACGATCGGTCTCTTAAGTACCACACTATGCGATACAAATGTTTGAATCCCACTATTTATAATTACATTACGAATGTAAATACAAATGGTTTAATCACAAAACTACACATATGTATCCGACAACAAATATTGAATAAGATTTTCAGTTACTTTTACCTTAATAAGGTTCGAAATCTTAAAATTCAAGTCAAAACTAAATTGCCGGTGAAACGTAATGTCTTTATTTTGTTCATTCAGGTAACCCTGGCGGTTTTTACACCCTGGAACCACACAAGTCATCACTTTTATCACATTCCGTGCACTTATCGAACAGAAATATACACGAAAAGCTTTATTTGAATCACTTTTACTATTTGCGGTTTAGGTGCACTAGTATACCCAAACAAAGATCGTTGACAGGCATTGCCGGCGTCACCCACAGATAAAATAGACTCGGTCTATCAATTTTATATGTCTATGGTGACAGCCGTTGAAAGGAAAATGAACGAAAATTTCTATATAGCAGCTTAGCAGTCAAATTACCGGCTCTGAAGTTAGATTGACGTCTCCAGAACTAAAGCGGATGTTATATATAACGTAACTATAGTAACGTCAGCTTCCGGAAAAATCGTGATCAATCATTGGTTAAACGTTTTTGTTATTACGTAACCATGGTAATGTCACCTTCTGAAGAAACCGCGAGCGATCATTGGTTAACCGTAGCAATGCCTGCCCCATTGGTCAGCAGAGTTCGGCCGAAGTCGTGATACTAGTCTCATAAGATTTCGGAACCCGATTTGTATTATTCGACCAAGTTGCGAACAGTGTGAACGATCAACATTCCCGTGTTTTATTTAATTTGAAGTTGACATAATATAACTATATTTATCTCTTTCATTTTCTCTCTGCTCTGTCTTTAATGGTCCGTTAGGAGTGTTGCTGTTTGTACCGCCGGACAGGTCACGACGTGATCCATTCCTAGCCCATGGCTGTGTCTGTGTCATCTGGCGTACTTGTACGCGTGTCATAAATGCAAATGTGGACGTGTCGTGGTCACGTCACAGGTCGGGGAAAATAGCGAACATGCTTTGAAGAAAACCGACACGAGATGGATCGGCCCGTAACACGTGACTTCGATGCGTGACAGTACATAGACCAGCGTCCACACTAGGCCCGGTTAGTAGATCGTAACTCCATACATTGTCCTGCAGACTGGTCATACATGGTCTGTGTCAAAACAGTTCTTTGAGTGTTCGGAATGGATTGTGCCGTACTGCAACTTGTAACAAATTGTTCGCGTACAAAATACGTCCACATTAACGGTACTGACACGTGTGACTGTTACGGTCACGGAATAATGTTCGGCAAAATGTCACAAGTGTGGACCCACCTTAATTGAGAAAAATTCCATGAGAACTTATGAAAATGTGTTATTAATAGTTATTTTGAATAGTAAATACGTAAACAAGGCAGTAAATATACCTAACTCATGAGCTGAGATCGGACAAATGTGCGTCATTGTTCGCAATAGGTAATATGGACGTGACTCCAAAGTTAATTAAATGAGTAATTAAACGAATAATTTCTTGTATTCGTAATTTGATTTCGAAGTTTTAATGTGACTATTTACAAAGGTTTTCATAGTTACTAGTGTGAAATGGATAATTTTCTGAAAATGATTAATTATTCAATCAATTTTGGAGTCATGTCCTTATTATTGCGAACAATGACGCACATTTGTCTGATCTCTGCTCATGAGGTATATATTATATAATATAGTAGGGTGTTGGCTTGTTTGATTATTTGTTAAATTTGGGTTCCCGAGAACATTCTCTATGCAAGTTTCGCAACTTATGAAACTTCTTCTTGGTACAATGCTAATTAGGGGTATAATTTACGTTTTTTTTACATAGCTTCCATTTGACGATAATTCTTGAAATTCCGAAACAAATAGGTACCCATACTTTAATGACCCTTATTTTAGTAAAAAGTGTATTAAAATACGAATAGAAAATGTCTACGACGATGAAACGGCTCGATACAATCCCTTGTTAAGCCGGTGCTTAGGAGTAAACCTTTCTTTCAGCGGAACATATTGTCAGAGGAATGGAAATCCATTCTAGGGGCTCACTTTATACAGAGTGACATTTGGGTGGTATTTATAATCATCAATGCTCGGCGAGGTGAGCTGTTTTCATACTAAATGTCACGTGATACATGTCATTTAGTATGAAAACAGCTCGCCCCGCCGAGCATTGATAATTATAAAGAGGTTTAAACATCGCGGACATTCAGGGAGAACCCTGATTTTCAAACGCTTCATGAACCTTTTCCTTAATCAGAAAAGTATTTCACCTTCGCCAGATAAAACCCAATCTTATAATAGCGTTTGCAATCTGTGTAAATCACCGATCTGATAGTCTGAGAGATCAATATGGAAATCGCGACTCAAGTCCCCGTCAGCGATGAATATTTAACGTTACACATTGATTTGAAAGGCAGATGGTCCAAAGTTTACTTGGCAATTTTCTGAATAAACTAGTCCATTGCTCAGTCGCTAGTGATCTTTCCTGCAAAGCTGGAGGTTCCGGGTTCCGATACCGGGGACCGGGGAGAGCATTTATTTGTAGGTTTATCACAATTTTTTTTTTCTATACTCTCGAGAAATACGCTTAGCATATGATTGGTATGTCAGTATGTCGCCGCAAGTTAGGTTTTCCATCTTTTACCCACTATATGAATGAAAGAGAAATGGATAGTCTGCGCCGTGTGGTGACTGCAGTAAGAATACATTTGTCACCACCCCAACTCCTCCTGCGGGTGTCGTAAAAGTCGACTAAGGGCTAGAAGTGTCACTGACCATTATTTTGATAAAAGATTGATGATGGGCAGCAGCGTCATCATAGTGGACACATTACTGCGATCGCCAATCCGCTTGCCCAGCGTCGCGATTATGGGTATTTACCTCCTAATACGTCTATACGCGGGATTAATAGGAGAGGCCTACGTTCAGCAGTGGACTATTACGAGTATAGGCTGATAATGATGAATATTCTATCTCGCGGCGACATATATGCAGTGTATTATGCCCTAGTGGATTCACTTGTGTCGTATGGGCTATTAAGTTATGGTCGTACTTTTAATTCGTATTTGGATAAAATAAAAGCATTACAGATTAGGTTTATGAAATTATTAGTCAACAAGAAAACTAAAATTAAATGTAAAGGTACTGGCTATGAAAAGCTCTTTTTAGAATGTAAAATTTTACCAGTTCATAAAAAAGTAGTGTTATTCTTGGCCTTAGACCAAATATTTAGTGACGAATTCAAAATACCTGTTATGAATCATAGGCTGGTGAGAAACAGGGATAGTAAAAAGCTGTTGATACCTAGTTTTACAAATTATTTTGGCCAAAGATGTAGAAAGTATTTAGTCCCCAGCATCTATAATCAGCTACCTACGGATTTAAAGAGTGGATATATGTCGAAACAAACGTTCAAAAAGAAATTAAGCAACTTTCTATTAAATAAATTGGAACACGAAATGCAACCCGATTGAGGTAACCATCGTACCCATAGATGTTTACTTCCATCGGGTGTATGTTATGCTGTATATTATCCGTACAATTTGCACAATAGTTTTTATGTACTTACCATTTGTTAACAGTTAAAGCTAGCTTACATAAATAGAAATATACATATAGAGGAGCTTCGTCTGCCAACAAACCATGCTGTGGTTTGGCAGAAGAAATTATGTAAACTTATTTGTAAGCATTATACCTGAATAAACGTTTTTATTTTATTATTTTATTATTATTGTCGCACTGATCCTGTGCTAAGCCTACTGGTCGTTGGTGATGGAACAGAGGGTACTTAGGAAAGGCCGCGGACGTTTTCCAACCATTAGCTTTATGATTCTACCGTGTTTAATCGAAAGTGACGTGTAGCACGATAAACGGGAAACGTGACCATCTTAAGCCACCAGATGGACTGATCCAGTCAGAGAAGTCGCATCCTCGGTCAAGTTCCATCAAGCGGTGAATTCCACTAACCAGGTGCGGATCCAGGACTTCGTTCAGGGGGGCATTGACCTATGATATGATCACAGAATTAGATTTCGATAGAAGAAACAAGTTCATTCATTTGTATGGCGGCCGAGCGTGTCAGATTTTGTACTGAAGTTGTTTCTTGCCTATGATTTTAAATATGTCTCAGGCCCTTGAGTATTCATATTTTTTTGTGTTGTTGCAATTAATATTACTTCATCATCATCATCATCATATCAGCCGAAAGACGTCCACTGCTGAACATAGGCCTCCCCCAAAGATTGCCACAATGACCGGTCCTGCGTAGTGATGTGCCGTGGGAATATTCCCGGGAATGGGAATATTCCCATTGGGAATAATCCCGAGAATATTCCCTTGTTCCCGGGAATATTCCCTAAACTGGGGAATATTGCAATACAGATTAGGCAATCAAAAAATAAATTAAGTTCGTTAATTATGAGGCAAAATGACTGTCACAAAAAAACTCGTTTTTTTTTTACTTACTAGATATACATAATATATGCGTTACATAGGTACCTACTTAAATTGAGCATTTGTTTGGATCACAAAGTCGTGGCTTCTTTTGGCTATGCATTTTGTGTTTTGCGGATATTATATTTCTATCTCTTTCTTTCAATATATAGGTTATCTCCCTTCCTCTAAAAGGTTAAACCGCGCGTGGTGCTTTCGTCCAGTCTTCTACCGTATCTATTGCTATTAATACGTGATTAGATGTGCTTGAGTCATAAGGCCTAAAAGTAAAGTGTTTGAACATTTCACCACTCATACAGTGAACAATAAAGTGACGTATTTTTGCAAGTACTGTAATTTTGTCTATTTATTCAAAAATGCAACAAAATTCGCCTGTCATTTAGGTAAATGCCCTAAAACACCTTCTGATGTTCAGTGTGTTTTTAAAAACCGAAAAAAAATGATTCCATCAATGCTTTAAGTAAATCATCGGCATCACTGGCATCAGCACATGGTGAATCTAGTTGTTCTTCAGCTGCTTCACTTCACACTGAATATCAAGAGTCAAGCCGAGACTCTAATACGTAGGATGCCCTGAAAATTTCGGGAATTTAATACTTAGGAACGTATATTTGACATGTGTTATACCTCTTTCTTACAAGCATAGTCTCAACATTCGAAAACACTGGCCACTTAGAAAAAAAAACAATGTCCGATTTTCAATTGTTTTTTAAAGTCGTTGAGTCGCTGGTGAAAATGGAGCTGTCTCGCGAAAGTTTTAGAGCAATGATTTATTATGACTTTAAAAGTGGATTAACACAACAACAATGTGGGAGACCGATTAACTATTGCTTTTAGTAGTGAAGCACCTTCAAAGACGACCATATACAGGTGGTATTCGGAATTCCAACGTGGCCGTGTGTCTCTTGCGGATGACGTACGTGAGGGTCGACCGAAAACGGCCGTTACCGATCAAAACATCGATGTTGTTCGCCAACTGATAAAGGAAGATAGGCATGTTACATATCGGGAGATTCAGGAGACTTTAGGCATTGGAATGAGTCAGGTACAAGTTATTTTACAACAAGAGTTGGGCGTGCGGAAGTTATTTTCCCGGTGGATTCCTCACTTGTTATCTGACGACCAGAAAACGGTACGTGTCAATTGGTGCCGCAAAACTTTAAAAAGATTTAATGGAGGAAGCTCAAATGCCGTTTTTAGTATTGTGTCAGGTGACGAATTATGGATTTACGCATATGAGCCTGAATCGAAAAACCAATCTCGAGTTTGGGTTTACGAAGACGAACCGAAGCCGACAAAAGTTGTTCGTTCTCGCAGCACGATCAAATGGTAGCCACGTTTGTCTCCAAATCGGGTCACGTGGTGACTATCGCTCTTGAAGATCGAAGAACTGTCAATGCCGATTGGTATATAGGCGTTTGTTTACCGATTGTTTTTGCTGAACTGCGAAAAACTAACCCTAACCGCCGTATTATACTACACCATGATAATGCCAGCCCTCACACCGCTCAGAAAACAGACGACTATCTGAAGGGCGAAAACGTCGAATTACTGGACCATCCTCCATACAGCCCCGACCTAAGTCCCAGCGATTTTTTTACTTTCCCGAAAATAAAGAATCGGTTGCGTGGTCAGCGTTTTCAGACCGCGGAAGAAGCAGTCGACGCTTATAAAATGGCCATTTTGTCAACCCCCACTTCAGACTTCAATAACTGTTTTAAAAACTGGTTTCAGAGAATGAAAAAGTGTATTAAACACAAAGGAGAATACTTTGAAAAACAATAAAAGTACTTTTATTTAATTAAAATGCGTATTTTTTCCGATTCCCGAAACTTTCAGGGCAACCTACGTATGACGTCTGTGACTGATATCACAGATATTCGAGTATATCGATGAGCAGCATGAGCACTGCAGAAACAGTAAAAACAGTTGTCTTTTTTTATTTTACTAGCAAAGATGGAAATATTCCCGGGAACATTGGGAATAAACTTCGAGAACAATGGGAATAAACCCAGGGAAACTTGGGAATAAACCCACGAACATTGGGAATTTACTTTCGTAGTCGAGTTTCAGTGCTTAATGTCTCAGTAAATATTTCAATGCATAAGGCTTTAATGTAATCTTCGATCATACAATTTGTAAATCTACACACTTTCAAAATTCCTCAATGTTCCCTATGTGAGGGAATATTTCCGGGAATATTCCCGGGTTTATTCCCGCCTGGGGAATATTCCCGGGAACGGCACATCACTAGTCCTGCGCCACCCGCATCCAGCGGACTCCTGCGAACTTCACCTAATATTACTTAAGGAGGCATTATTAATGTTTTTGTCTTCAACTTACAAAATTTGACGCTCGAAAGCTGCAAGCTGCGATTAAAGACGGACAACTCAGTGGATTTCACTGAGTTCATTTGACACGCTAAGTAGATACGTTTGCTTGATCTATGGTATATATGACATCTGTGGATATGATACGTAGTATTTTATACTTAAAACAGCACCGAGGCATAGGTACCTAAGTCCAGTGTCATGAGAGCCTCAAGTGCCCTCAATACCTTCTCTGGATCAGCGCATAGCACCAACGATAGATCGAGATCATTGGAGACTACTGATCAAGGATATAACTCATTGTGATTACGATCCTCTGGAATGAGAGACCGACTA